>JAQGAP010002623.1:0-14551 GCA_034697805.1 Orchesella bifasciata | reverse complement strand
ACCTACAAATAGCTATCAAGTATGCAACTCAAGTTGTCGTAAAAGAGAACAAGACGAAACCTACGAGCAGTGTCAGTCACATGAGCTGGCATGGCAGATGCATAAAAATACGTGCATACGATCGAGGGATAATTTCTTCCTAGTTCTATGCTCAATCAACTACACTTTTTTACACTTGATCACGCCTGTCATATAAATAACGAAGTAACAAGAGCTCAAGTTAGTTCGATTTGGTTCCTGCTATGCCATGAATCGTGGGTCATATTATACTCCATAAGCCAGATATGTATAGGCCTTTCATACCCCCCACTGTCAATATTAAAAATTTCATACAAGGTTAACTTCGTAAATATTAATTCTGCATCGAATGTTAATGCAAGCAAACGGTGACAAGCATATGAAATTACCAACTCTGATTTCATTTTCAAAATTTTTACTAGACGCTACCTACCGGCTCTCTCTTATGCGGTCATCATCACATCATGAAGATCATCGCGTATGCACATAAAAATAAGTAATATGCTGTTACTTCGCGCTTAAAAGTTCCAAATGTGTCCATTCAAGTTTAAAAAAAAAGTGAGTCGTACAAGTTTTCTATTAATATTATCATATTTTTGCTCATGAATGACTAAATCCATGTTGTGCGTATATTTATATCACGAAGCAGTAGTACATTGAATGTTGACGACGACGATGATTAGACGAATGATTGTAGGTGAGTAAATGACCATGAAAAGGAAATGAAACGACCTTCAGATGGATAAAAGCTGTTTGTACTCACGCTTGTTTTGCTTCATACACCAACCAAATGGGTCTATGCAAAGTATATAAACGTAACTGAACAGGTACGCACCGTTGCTGCTGCTACGATTTTACCAACTTATGCATATTACACATTATATTACTTATGCACGGTTTACAACTACGTCCATATACATATATCTCTAAAGCTGTTTCGAGCTCGGACAATACAATTGCAAATTACATGCTTGTTACTTAGGCTTCACTGTACTGGTAGTCATACCTATATTAGAGCGTATGATGCACGCATCACTGTGTAATTACCTGCTCCGTACGTGACTGTACTGGGTAATAATGCAGTCTACTATACATACCGTAACAATGGGATTCCGTAGAACGGAGCATAGTAGCTGCAACTGGCTGCTGCATGAAAACATAACAATCCTTTCGATACATTTCCTTACGTAGCACATTCTTCAAAAGAAAGGCAGAAATGAAAAGTGTGAGCTTGACGCAACTGACACTTTCAATGTCAAGATGTCAACTATGTATAGTCAACGTATTGAGCAGCGTACAATAAAAACATATTCTTTGACAAAGCTGCTTCACCAATGAGATGAGAAGCTTCACCAATGAGATGAGAGACCTCACCTTTGAAATCAAGTTGGGAGTTAATGAAACATTGAAGTTCAATGTGATGGATAACTCAACTTAGGCTGACTACACCACATGATCACAATATGCAGAGGTCTTTTAATTTTCAGATCTTTATTTTTTGTCTTTGCAAAATTTTGCATGCGTACGCGATCCACCTACGTACGTCACTTTATGTTTCCTGAAATGCAGTCCAGACTTTTCAGAAATATATCCTGGACTGAAACCCGCTCTGATTCCTGTAACATCTCGTTGTGGTGCGGTTGCAGCTAATTGTCTGACAAATTGTACCTCTGCATAAGTATAGACATGCTAATAGTTTCTAGTAGTAGCTTTTATTTATATGAAACAAATTTTCAAGAGGAGAGCCTTGTCTTACATGGTTTTTATATGTTTTGGTGGGATAGTTTTTGCAAACTAGATTCATTTATGGACAGACTTCACAAACATTTAGAAGCGTATTATTATTGCAATAAAAATGTAACTGGGGTAATAATAACATGTGTGGATTCATGGTGAGCTGCATTTTCCTATAACCACTTTCGTTCTCTACTGCAACACAATACTTTAAGCTAATTAGTATATCTATCCAGCCAATAACAGTAAATTATGTTAGAAACAACAGCAAAGCAGCCCACCACAATCAAGTGTGCATTGCGGTAGAACAATCAAGATCTACAAATCTAAGCATGGTTTCCTGGAGTTAGCTATGGAAAATTGGAAGATTCCTCACAAACCTGGGACGCCCTTGAATGCCTTGAACGCGTCGTATGGCTTATTCATTTTTATTTCAGATCTCCCATGAGAATTTTCACAACCTGTTTAATTGTACTGAATTATAACAGCATTACAATCCAAAAATTGTGTTAAGAATGCACAACTTTAAAAGCTGCAGTTCTGATGTTGATTCACTGATCGTGAGAAGTCTAAGTTTCATTTCATTGTTGCTAAAATTGGAGTTTTACATGAAAACAAGTAAACTGGCAAACAAAAAGTATTATCAGTAACATAATTACAAAATGATTACAATACGAGTCTGCACAAACTTTACGCATGAACATCAGCTTCACAATACACTGCATGCTGTAAGTGGAATCATGAAAAGTTTATGAGAAAAGGAAATGCATAACAACGGTTGACTGTGTCTGCAATCTGCAGTAGGAGATGAATCTACTCCAGATAAATGTTCAATTGAAGGATTTTTGAAGATTGACAAGGTTAGGATTCATAATTTCATGCAGTACACCAATTACCTAAATTCCTGAACAGTTGGAATTTTTATTGGTAAGATTTGAACTCAAGATTTTTAAAAATGCTTAAGTTTTTTTATTGGACAACACCAATTTTTCTTCGGACACCTGTGCTGATACAACATCTGCAATACTTTGGAATGTAAAATATCACCCCGTAAAAAACATTATCTTGTTTCCGGCGATGGCTATTCACTTATGATGGGCAAATGAAATAAGCTAAATATAAGTATAATTCGTAACGCTTGAACGAAGTATAGTTAAGATAGGAGCATATATGCATATCATTTAATGTGGTAGGTAAATCATAATATTTGCAGATTTATTTATCGACTTGTCCATCACTACCTAATAAATACGCACTGAACAATTGTAGGAATTACGCATTCAGTCAAATTTAACACAGGATGAGTGTCTATGTCTACCAGGATCCTTGCCAAAAATATGAGATGCAGTAGTGTTTAACCACCTACTATTGGGAAAGGGAACTTTAAATGTAGTAAATATAGATTCCAAGGAAATGTAAATATGAACGATTTTGTAGAGTCGTCTTACTAAACATTATATATTTGCTCTAACCTTGAACATCTTTGACTGATTACTCTAAGGCAATATCCTCTCGCTACTAATGTTCTACATCTTCTTCTCTGTAGCCATAACTTGTAATGTAATCAGGTGTCATTTATTTGAGACAGCACGAAAATGTGTTTCTTTTGTTGGAAATTTACCTAGAAAATCACAAACAAGGGTTGAAGGTTGATCCTTTGGGGTAAGTGACCCATCCAAAAGTGTCCTCAACAAAACCAATGTGAAAGGGAAAGGAAGGATTGACGGAATTTATTTTCGTAGGGCATGTAAATAAAAGAAGCAACCATACTCGTATAATCTGCTTGTTTAGGTATTATGTAGTTTGTTGAATTATACTGAAATATCTGGACTCTTAAATTGGATTCAGTTTTATGGTCATAGTCATGGACACTTTTGTCCTTTCACTTTTTTTGCTGGATATTGAAAACCCCTACTCGTATTTCATTACTTTGTGGGATACTGTCAACGTTTAATATGCTGCACAACCTACGCGTTATATGAAATGGAACCCTTCTCAACTTAAAGGGCTAGCTTCAATATGATTATCAAGTAAGATTCATATTGCATTAAGAATTCAGCCCTGCGTTGATATTTGGAAAACAGAATTCCCAATAAAAAATTTATGTTAAAAAATCAAGCCAGAAACCCCTACAATTGCAGCATATAATTTGCAAAAAAAAATGTATCTGCAGAGTGCGATGCTACGAGCACGCATGACTGCAGCAAAGGATGACATAGGAACTGAAGTTACTTTGGAATAAATAATGTAGTATGCATATTAGCGTGCATTCCGTCTTCTTCCTGTAGTTGCTTTAAGAAACGGCACATACCTTCAGTTTAGTTAGCTTAATACACTTAAACTATCAGTGATTGTTAAGCATGCTACATTTATCGTGTTGGCGAAATACAAAGACTTGCCATTTACTCAAGATGACGACAAGTAGTCGGGCTAAGCGTAAAAAATGGTTGCATTATTGCTTCAGTTAGACATGCAGACAAACAATGCTTGAGTGAATGAAATGAATGCATAACTATATGTCCAACGTAGGAGCGCACTACTGGCCATTTTTTACAACAAGTACTGTTCGTTCTATTTAGCATAGAAAAACATTTCCTCTTTAGTACTAGGCAAAACGTATCATCTCTCTGATCACACGTATTATAATGCTAATGTATTGAAAAGAGCATAGGAGCGAACTACTTATGTGGTATTTTCCACAGACTGCAAGCGTCCTTTCCCTTTTCTTCTCATCATGTCCATGGCCTTCAGAATTAAAGAGCCTATCTAAGGTAAACTCCCAATTTTTTATATTCTAACTGTTTTTTCTCTATCCATTTTTCGTTTACCAGTATCAATAGCGCAACTCTTTGCTGGATAATAGGGTTGATTGTGATGATGATGATGGTGATGATGTAGTATATTATGCTGACGGCATGGATAAGGGATTACATTAGGAAAATACATGAGTAACTAACTTGGTTTTTTATAAAGTAACCTTGTTTTTTTTCGATCCATACTTCAATTCTTCTATCTGTTGAATAAATTGTTTGGAAATTGTAGCATGTCTTATAAACAAAATAAAATTATGCATGTCCATACCATAACAGTATTGACTATACAGCTCAACTATTTATGCTCAACTGACTCACCCAAACGAGAAATACCCACACAACTACGTGTATAATAATACTATTGTACAAAATGGCAGACCTAAAGCCGCAAAAAATTATCGGAATGTCTAACTCTTGTACTTCATGTAAGGTAAAATTGTGTCGGTGCCGGTTTATGTGCTTTAAATATGATGCACCTGCACTATAAAAAACACAGAGGTTGATTTATAGCTTCAATACTGACTGCTAGAGTCTCTGTTGGAAAAACCGTACCAGTTGTGTAGGGCATTGTGCAAATTTTTCATTTATTCATTTAAATGCAAATAATCATACAGCATTTGCATTACTTTGAACTTCCGATCTTTAAGGAATTTGACCCAAATGTTTGCTGTCAAAATATTGTATGAAAAACCACTTTCAATTCTCCCTGTAGTCTGCCAGCTCTTCTGATTGTGAGATTCAATTTCTCAACAACATTGTGTGCATAATGATCAACTGCTTATATAAATACATGGGACTAGTCTGAACAGTTGTTCGTAGTGTGCAGATTTAGGATGCATTGGTATACCTTATTGTGTAAATTGACTAACTCCTTTTTCAAGATTACACGAGAATTGTACATTCCTACATATCCATGCAAGTGACAGCTTTTGTCAAGTTTTGCCCACAGCAGTTTGTGCCCAGCGCATAGTAAATGTATGTTCTCTAGTGAATGCAAAAATGGGAGAGGTATATGTATGTAGCGTTGTGGTGTAGAGAGAGTGTGGAACAGGGAAATGTTTTTTTGCCTGTACACAACCTGGAAGTAGAAAGTGCATCTTTCTGCAACTCGTGTGCTTCCAGCAGACATTGAGGGGAAAGGAAGGAAAGGGGGTTTGCTCATGGGATCGATATGCATGCCGGCTTGCCGGTTTCTCCAATTTGCCCTGTGCATTCCTCACATCGCTTCCTCGATTTATAATAACAGTAGAAGAGATGATGATGGTATTCTGGTATGTTCGCCGCTCCTTCAACGAATCTAGTGAAAAGATGAGGATGTTCAACAGACCGGAGGAGTTGCACTGTGAAAAACCGATCCTATAAGAGGCAGAGGCCATGGCCATTCCCACTGATTGGCGAACCACTTAAAGGAAAAGTGAAACCAGTGAAGAGTGAGCCTCGAAATCGCAATCGTCCTAAAATGCATAATGCATAGACCAGGATGGTTTTTGGTTGTGCTTGCACTTTCGGTCCTCTTTTCTCCACTCGTGTCATGTTCCGCTTCTATCTAGTACGACGGAAGGAAGGGAAATAGGACAATGGACCGAGTTCATGAAACTAGCAGCAACAGCAGCCAGATGCATGATATATCAAACCGCTCATGCATCACTGTTGGTTTTATATCCATGCATTTTTTACGATCTTTTTCCAAGCATTCTTCTACACTACAGGTTATTTTGACTCCTTTCTCCCAGTGCCCACTTATCATTTCATCTACCAATCATATTACAACAACAACTGCTCTCCTGCTTGCACATTTAATGCAAGTGGACTCTAGTTTGCTGGAAGAGCTCTAAGGAAAACAAATGAGTCGTGTCATAATTCAGCTGCAACATCCTTTTTATCGGGATCATATATGAAAAATGAGCTGAAAATGCAACCTCCACAAAAAGTGATGCTCAACTAAGCAAACATAATGGAGACCAGTTTTATATGAAATCTCGAGTACTTTCATGCTATTTGTAGCTACAAACTATATATTCTTTACACATGAATTTGAAGTATGATGTATTCGTTCGTATGCAAAGGATTAAAACCTTGTAATCGGATTCGTGCCCCGAATGTTAACTAAACTTTGCCTGAAATTCAGAAAGGGTAAAAACCGAATCATTACCTGAGTCCAGGTAACCGAAATGTGTAAATTTACGGATCCTCCTGTTCCTTTTTATAACGATAATTCCACTTTAGTTAGATTCCACCTGTAAAATAATAAGAAATAAAATTTGTTAAATTTTTGTTAAATGTGTACGCAGAATTATATATACGATCATGGCAATTTACATTATACTTATTTTGCACTTGTACTATGTTCCATAATGCTCTATTAGTCTAATTTACTGCCTTAACTAAACTAAAAAATTCATAGAAAGTCCAGCGAGGTTTAAGTATTTTGATGCCAAGGACGAAACCGTTTTTATTTCAAAATGATTCTCCAGTAACGGACATTTTTGCCCAGAAGCAACAGATTTTTTTGGAGTATTGATAAAAATGATTCCATACATTCAACAAACTTAAGCAAACTTCCTTCCTGTTATTTTTAAGCTTACTTGGCAAATTTGCAGCGCATAAAAGCTTTATGATAGGGAAATGCAGTAATGGAAAGCTTGAACGACAATCCTACAGAGAAAGTAAAGAGCTTAATAGCACCAGCACTTTTTGGCCATTGGTATTTGTTGCTTTAGAGGATGAGTACAGAGAAAACACGAGATGAGACTCTGTGTTCATCTTTTTTTTGTACATGTCATGCCACCATCACATCACAGCAGGAAAATGAAGCTAAGCCAGGTAAAAAAAGGCATCACCAGATTAACAGAGTCACTTTTGAACAGAAGCAAGGAGCGCATCGCTCTTTCATTTTGTCGTTGACGTTGTCATCATCATCATGAGTTATGTATGCAAGCTGCTATTGAATCTTCTTTTTAACATATAACTTGAAGGATTTTGCTTCCCAGCCCAATATAAGTATTAGTATTACTTTGGTTGCAACTATCATCAACGTTCAGTCTATAAATTTCGTAGTTTGATCATCTGCTCATGTGAAGTTTAATATACAATGTGTACATATGCATTATGTATGAACGTAAGTATGTATTTGCCTATGTGTATCTTCACATTTTTCTCGCAATTTTTTCTGCAAGCTCTCAAAGCTAGACTCAACATGATATATATGTTATTATTTGCTAGCTTGAGTTCACTGCTCTTGAGAAACCTCTATTCCTCACTAAAACATAAAGTGGCACCAACCAACTTGATGTTGTAACCACAATAATCACACTACAAAGCAAGTTTTTATGACAAATATAAATGGAATGAGTCCAGGACTAGGTTGATATGATAATGTTGAACTTTTTTGAGTTAAATAAATGTGTTTGTCCATGTACTTGTCCCATCTGAGTTGAGTTTCTTGAGAGAGAGATAACTTTCGAATCAAAACTGTACGAGCTTACGCCTGAGTACTGATTCATATGAAAGTGGAAGTTTTACGACCAAAATAAAACAAAGTTTAATGGTGTTTTAAATAAGATGAGCAGTGTCTCAGTGTATGCAAATCAAATCAATTTTCTTAATTAGTTGGATAGTTGGAACTTGTACAAATCATACATTCTTGCTTTGGATTCCAGGTTTTTGATAAATGTCAATAAGTTGATATGTAATCAAACGTTGTTTCTCACTACCCCACGCTTATGCTAGGTGTGGTATCGTGTTTGTCTGTACTACCTACATTATCAAGATTAAAACCTTGGACAACATGGATGATCATGGTTTCGCTTAAATTTCATGCGTATATAAGCATTACGCCAAATTATCACCATACATACAGAAAATAACTGGATGAAAAGTGAATCTGCGAATTTCAATCATCAATAAAATGACACGTTTTGATAAAGCGTGGAGTTTGAATAATACACTTTCAGTTTCTTAGAGACTACACATCTTGAGCATGAGCTTTCATACTTATCTATGCTCCAACCATCCACGGATCAGCTAGAGATTTAATATAAAAAATGGGACGTGGCAAACTAGTGTGATCTCCAAATTTCCAGGGTTTCCTCCATGAAAAAGGTTCTATGCTGTGAAGGTGACGATGATGGCTATTCAAAAATGAGATCAGGACGAACCGAAGCAAACGGCAAGATTCAATTGATTTTTTATTGAGCTCAAAGTCGAGCCAGTGACCTAGTTTGATTAAAGCAGCCTTATCCATCCATCCACCCATCCATAATACTATTTTAAGCTTCATGGATGGCATTCAGCCCTCCATGATACATGTTTCAATGACGAGGATGATGTCGCTTGCTATTGATACGAAGATAATAGTCCAAACAACATGCATACCTATAAAGATACGATATGATGGTGGTGATGACGACTGCATCCATATGAATACGCGATCACGGTATTTTTATACACGATATGGACATGTTGCAACATAATTTCCACTCATCCCTTGCTCAATGAAACTCTGACATGCAGAGATTCAATTGAAATCTCCACACAAACATTATCAACAACGAAACCTTGGGAAACACACATATCAATCCCTCCTGACCAAAGACATTGACCACAGAAACAGCGGTCGCGCTTGATACTGCAACCTGTAAGCAAAAAAGGAATGTTCCAAGTTCCAATGCCACGTCCATGCCCAAATGTCGCGAGTAATGATACCATTACATTTGAATGGATTTCAATGAATGAAGTTCATTTGTCCATGTCCCAGTACAGGATAATTGACAACATACCTGACTAAGGTTAAATTTTAACTACACACAATAATTTACATGTTGGATGACAAAATAAACGTCCGAAAATAGGCATGAGTGTCATCACAACTTTCAGTAACGTCTTCTCTTCTGGAGGAAAATTACGTCAAATTATCTTAAATCTTTTGTGGAAGATAGTTGTCACAACCAGACATACCAGTCCCCATTCGATACTGTCCTTGATCTGGGTTTACTTGAAAATATAATAATAACAAGATAATTGTGAGGCAAGGAATTTAAATGAGCACTAGACATTGAGTCTTTAGCACCGTTTAAAGGCCGACTGAAATGTCAATGACAGCATCATGGACTAACCAATTGTATCTTAATGGAAGCGGTATTAGCCCTAAATGTTCAGGCATTGCAGTTCGGGAGCTGTTTTGTCTTCGACGTTGGAGAAGATGAGCTAATATATATCCTTGAATCAATTTTGAAAATGTGAACTTGCCTGCCTGTTGGTATACGAGACAGATAATATATATTTGTTCGCGCAAAAACCTACAAATTATTTCACAAATTTTGTGCAACAACATGAACACTTTCGGTAAATATTATCGACCCTCTTGGACGTCTATTCTGAACAATGAATGAATGAATAAGGATAACATTATATTATGAAGTTCATCAATTCAAAGTCATGTTTGCTCCCATCCATAAATAACAAACAGTTAGTCAGGTATGTTTGGATTGTATGTTGAGCTTTGACTTGACTTTACAAAGTTTAATGGTTTCCATTTTCCAACTCTTGTACCACAATATTAAATTCAGAGTAAGTGATTGACTCAAAATAAATACCCAGTGATCATCATCCAGCTCCTCCTATCTATATGTTACGTATACCTACGTCACAATCAAAATATTTTATTGATTAGACCATGTAGAATAGCCCTGTGCTTGACAGCAACTAGGCATTTTGCATTCTTCCTAGTGTGCACATTAAAATATATGCATGGACCTCATGTACTTACAGCGAACAGGTTATATAATCGTATTGTAAATATAGATATGCTGCATGATTCTTCTTCTGGTCTTGGTTTTGGTTGTCGTCGCCGATTCGTAGTCAGTCAGAGGCAAACGACCTTGGCCAACAACAAACCATTCATGCAGGCAGGCTGCTGTAACAGCCAAAGCCAAGCCAGCAGTAGCAATGCAATGGTAAAATCAGAATTGCCAAGAAGAGTCAATATTGAATCTAAACCCAAGCTTTGTCACCATTATCAACTTTGTGGCAAACAACACACACGTCGTATATGCATACGTTGAAAATATGATGTCATGTAAATCCTCGCTACCTGCCAAGCTATTTTTCCTTGCTCAGGGGTTACCTGTCTAAAAATGGAACTGACAAGCTTGGATAGTATGATTTTTGTGAGTTTCTTTGAACTTTTGGTTGCAGTAGCCCACATTGTAAATGATCTTTAGAACTGGCTGGAGATTTAGGAATGTATTCAAACAAACAGGAAATTGGTTTCCTGATGCACAATTATCTCCCCTGATAACGTATGGGACCTCTGATTTTTTTGACATTGGTTTGGTTCATCATATTAATAATTTAGCGGAAGAATCTATTTGAATATGGTTGATTAGGCCAAAATCATTGGAAAATAAATTTATTCATGAATACAGCAGTTGGGTTAAATTTACCTATCAAACAATAACTTGAAGCTAATATTTGTTGGATTCATAGAGAGGAAGTAAGGAAATTGAACTGAAATGTTATCTCCCTGAAAAAAACATGTTGAATGAAGATATTAATATCAAACACGATGTTTATGAATAACCTGAAGCAGTAAAATAGTTTTGATTAAGAGGAGAACTGTTGCCAGCACAATTATTATCGATGCAAGTTGCAAAAATTGAGATATTTTTTTTATAAAAAAAGAGGATTGTTGGAGACGTTCAAAAATGTTTGCTGCTTGGATATTCCATATGTATTTTATATCCACCTTTGACAGTTTGTATCCTACGCTACTTCCCAACTCCACTCATATCTCATTTTTAACAAGACATCTGCAACTGATACGCTTCCTAAATTCCTTCGATCCGGAGGCAACCCTAGCGTTCGGCTTGAAAGGAACTCAGCCTTCCAAGTAATACACTTTGCCATGCCATTAACAATTTAAAGATTTGGTTTACACAGATAATTTGCGTCGTGTTTGGAAACTGAGCATTTCAAAAAAAAAATTGCAAGTTTAAAACTTGTCCATTATTAGTTAGCTCATAAAACAACGTTCACTCGAATCCTAGTCATTTTGAAGTTGTAAAGAACAGAAACAAAATGTGCTCATTATTGGAGCAACGAGCCAACTCACGATGTTCACATTGTATGTACATCATGATAACAAGATGATATGAAAAGGGTTTGAGCGGCGGACAGAATATTGCACTCTGCTTACTTTTGTCTATCATTTTTGATTTGAATGAATGAGTGAATGAACTTTGAGAGGTTTTGCTTCTCATCCATAATGCGTGCGTAGGTATACCTACATTCATCATGTGTAAGGGTTTATCGTGAAAAAAATTGCAAGATACGCATGGTTTAAAGTCAGAAGGGTACATGAGCTGGTGCTATTGTACTACTGCCATAATATCATTAGTTCCATTCACAGAACAGACCAGGGCAACAAGTCCATCGTCTTTAGATCAATATTACTCAATAGTTTCTAGTAGACAGTTCCAAGTGAAATGGTACAAAAAGATTGGATAAAGTACCTGCTCTTTTCACTGATAATAAATATTTTGCAAGCGGAAATGAAGCAAAGAAATTGGAAATAATATTCGTTACCGTATCGTTTGTTCCAATATTATCCAAATTAAGCGTTTCATAACGCAAGGCATACACATACCTTCAGAATTATTTTAATACCATAAGAAATTCATGCGCACTGGCTTGGCTTACTAAAATCATACTTGTTACAGACGAAATATTACTTGATTACTTATGATAAATTCAAAATAGAGTTTCCCGATGTACTTGATTCTAATCACTAACAAAACGTTTATGATTCAAGTCAAATACAGCGAAAGAAAAGTGAAGATTACTACAATTAAATATTAATAAATTGCATAAAAACGTTTTACAGGCTGGGAAAGACTGAATAATATTGCTGTAGTATTTGTGCGTACACTTGAGTAAAAATTAGAAAGAAAACAATTCCAGGGTAAGGACATTCAAAATCGATGGTCACTCAATTAAATTTCCAAATGCAGCAAGTGACTATTTAATATATACTCTGATGTATTCGCCAATACTTTGATATTTTGCATACATAAATATTCCCATAATTTGTTAAACTTCTGTTTCAAAGTCATTCATATCCCTTAAAAAGGTTTCCAATTTGGTAATGCTTGACATGTCATTCTTATACCGGTAAGCACTCTAGTATTATTCTAGGTGTGAACTCTTAAAACCAAACTAAAATATCCTTACAAAACGCAACAGAAATCATGGCAACTAACAATCAGCCATATGTGCACCAACTATTAAAACTTTTGATTTTCAGACACAATCACACATAAGAGCACAAGGAAGCAAGGTAAGGTAGCATAAGTATGCAACATAAGTATAACAAACACCAACATGTATGTAGGCATACGCATATCTCTAAATACATCAAGACCAGACACTTTCACTACCAATGGCAATGGCAGTGGACTCCTTGGACTTACTTTTTTTATATTTTTTGCCTGTTTCACCTTTGATTGTATTCTATTACAGAAGTCTCAAAATCTTGCTTGTAGTAAAATGTATTGTTTGTTGTTAACTTGAATAAACTAAAGCAAATACAATAAAAATCACAATGCACGAATGAATGTGAGTTTTATTTTGTAACGTAGGTCACCGAGTTGTAAATGTTGAGCAGTAGTAGTATCCTGATAATATATAATTGTAACTCAATGCAATGAACTCTTTCACACAGGTTCTGTTCAAATGTATTTATATGACGTATTGTTTTCAATGCCTCAGATTAATTGTTAATCCTTAGGTCACAAGGTAAAACACTTTAACCTTAGAAACAATGGGAACTTTTTCCCTCCAACACACACTATTTTCAATGTCCATTCACATGATTTAAAACACAAAAGGGGGAACTAAGTTTGGAATCTAGCATAACAGGAAGGGATGAAATATTTAGTTTCATGTAATCTATCTCACTTCTACTAATATCCTTTTGCATGGGCAAAACATTAACATCCATCAAAGTATAAAAACTAATCCAATCCAGAGCAAACTTTTCATAAATCCGTTCACAAAATCCAAATCTTTCGAGATATTTTTTCGAGGAACTAATAAAAATTGTCAACTAACGTCCAATATCAATATATAAGTACGCACAAATTAACATCACGAAAAAATTACATCAATCATAAAAAATAGCATCCGTGTATTTTGAATGGTCTTTTGCATGCAATTCTGAGGTTCGAACAAAAATTCTAAATCTCTTCTTCACTGATCCTGGGGTCAATGTATCCTTGCCGTATTGCAAAGAATTTCACTTGTTGCATACAGCCATCCCACTCATTTTCCTTTTTTTCTTGCAAGATGCAAAAGTTCTTTGCAATGCATATAGAAAGAAGTTGGTGGTAATAGTTGTAGTAGTAAGCTGTGGTGATGGTGTAGTAGTAGTAGTAAAACGTAGCTTCCTTTTCTCATATGATGATGATCATGAATGCCTACTTCATACAAACAACTTCCACTGTAATAGCATGCTTCTTCCACTTGCACTTTTTATTCAACTACAACGACTTTACTCGTCGACGCAACAAAAAACTAACACAAGTACAAAAGTGTATGTACGTACAAGAGAAAAAACTGCTTCGCTGAGCGAGCTAGCTTAACTTGCTTTTACAACCTGTGCAGAATGAAAACGTTCCTTCTTTTGATATAGGGATGATGTATTCTTATGCAAGTTTTCAAAAGTTTATTGCACTTTATTTGTTTTCATTTTCAACCATGCACTATAGCATACAAAAAAAATTGAGATGATTTTTCAGCCAAATTCTTTCAATTTTTTTTTTACAAATTATTTATATCCATTGATTGATTGATTGTACAGGAAGGATTTTTAAATTTTTGCTAGAAACTCAAATTTTAAATTTTTGTCACTTCACATAAAATATCAATTTGTTTTTTATCAAATCAGTTACAGTCCACACCGGCACCACAATATTCCGGAACTGCACTGT
>JAQGAP010002622.1:0-14552 GCA_034697805.1 Orchesella bifasciata | reverse complement strand
ATGAAAGAATCTTCAGGTTTGAACATTTTCTTTGATACATTTGATCATTTTTCTTATGTATCACTGATACCGGAATATAAATCCTGGTGTTTATTCGTACCGAAATATAAGACAGAAAGACCACTTTGCGTTAATGAATTGAATACTGGATTCGTCTGAATTTTTAAAGGTTTCTCAGCTTTTCGGCACATTGGTAGCGACACTATTTCATGAATACGCGCGTGCCTTTAGCATCTTTTTTCCAATTATAAGTTAACTTTAGTATGAAACTTTTGCTTACACTACTAAAGTAAACTGAGAGCAGGGAGCATCATCATCCACCCAGATAGTAAATACGATATCTGGCTGAGTGAGCAAGGAGTAATTTTTCTTTTGAGTCATCAGCATATTGATAGCAAACTCACATTAGATTTAGGACTTGACTTGATAAAACACATTAAAGTTGGATGGATTCATTTGTGCTCAAATGTTTTACGATGATGATGAAGGGAAAAATATATTGCTTGGCTCCGCAGTCGGTTATTCCGCTACAATTTTTTTATACATGATATCATTATATTGAAGCCAAAGTCATGGCTCACCGACTACTTTAAACCATTCGGCTCCTTTTCTTGGACGCCTCGATCCAATGTATCTACCCGCTACAGACTGTAATTCTAGATGAGGAGTACATTGAAATTCCTGGGACGGGAAAGAAGTGCATGCATTGAACTCCCAGTAGAGCCATTCCCGTTCCTTGCAGTGTTACTAATTGATGTCCCTCTGCTAATTAGCATCAGGCTGTAATATTCATTAAGATTTCTTTTCTTCATACTTTTTAACTGCTTGATGCCACGATGGCAATGGTATGGATGGTGATGGTGGTGTGTGGCAATCGCAACCGGCATCCATTCTATCCCATCTGCATCCCCTTTACCTTATTTCACTGACAAGCATCAGCCTGAAAGGAAAATTTTCTTTTTTCCCAATTGGAGTAACGAGATATAAATCCAGATGACCTACTCCTTTTCCCTTTTCACTTCAATTCACCAACAATATTAGCTTTATCTTGAATGAATGAAGGGAGAAAAAAGGGAAAAGAAGGCTCATCACAATAGCATAGCATCAACCATTTGAAATAAAATATAACTGGTTTTAATACCTTGCTCGTCTTTCCCACAGAAGATACAAAATTATCATTGTTTGGGCTGCTCTCTCTCTCTCTCTTTCATAATTTCTTCACTCACGGTAGTTCATAAAGAAGAAAAATGAAGTCTTTTGGCTAATTAGAGATACACGGAGAAATTGTTGCAGGAGGAAGGCTTCCTCATTTATTTAATGAAGACCGTAAAAATATGCCAGCCTAATAATTCTTCTTTTCCCTTCATATTCACTTCTTTCTCTAGCACTGACTGCAACACGGGATCCTGAATTACTCCCTTTCTTCTCATTCTATTACAAATGGGTCGGGTCGATCCCCTAAACCTTAAAGCCCAAAATTTGAAGCAATGGTCATGTACAATCTCTTTATGCAGTATCTCTACACAATAAAAAAACTAAGTAAATTTCAAGAAAGTGTCCAGGTTTTAAATCTGAATAAGCATTTGTCTGCTAGCTATAAGCTTTAGCGTACGAAAACTTTAATATTAATACAAAAGCAATAGCAATTTGAAAGGACGAAGAATGTACAGAAAGAATTTGATAAATATTTGACATCTCCGCAACAATTTTAACATTTGTGTCACGTAACAACCATACAGAAAACTCGGAAGGAACACATTACGTAAATCCAGTGATTAATAGGTTTTCATGAATCATGAGTCTGTTCATCTCTGATACGAACATGCACAAAATGCATATACACATTTTCCAAAAGTAGAAAATGGATGTTGTACTTACAAAACTTTCTTTAAGGTATCGATAAGATTTGTATTGTAATACCGTCTCCGCCATGTGATAGCCAGAAGGAATGTATTGGAGACATGACGACTACGTCGACTGACAGGATACACCGAAAAGGCTCAGTTACAAGTCCCAGAAAATCTTTTCCAGATCCCTTCCTCTTCCTTCTTTACTTATGACTTAACTACTGTGATATGTGGTTGAGTATGCAAGTTGCATATTGAAGAAAAAACCGGAGACCAGGACCATAACACAACTCGCAGAAAAAGTATATACGTTTCAACAAGCCATATAGTATTATTTGTTAGAATGAAATAGAGGGGTCGTACGTACCTATTATACATATGTCTAGAAGATAAGGGGAAAGGTTACACTGCTGCAGCTGCAGTAAACTAAAATAACAACGTTGTTCCAGAAATAATAGGGAATATTTCAAGATGCAGGTGTAGCTATTGAAACACAACAACCGGCAGACGTAAGCAAGTGAAGCTGTAGTCTTTATTGGATCCGACCCGGCATAAATGAAAAGGATTGAAAGAGCAAAAGAAAAAAAGAATGGGAGAACAAGAAAGCTACTTGAAAAAGGAACTGGTTGCTTCTGCAAAAATATATGCATATTATCCCGATATGCTTAGTTATACTCGAAAAGCATGGTTTTTATACTTATGTGATGATGATGTGGTTCGCTTGCACCCAGTGAAAGTTGTTTTCTCTATGAGGTAATGGTTACACCATGTGTATGCTTATTGCGTTGCATAAGGCGTGAGAGCTCTTACGAGAAGCTATAGTAATGTAATATACCTATTACTTACCCCGTGTTGTCGTGTCGCTTCTCTCTTGGATTCTCTGTTTCTTTCAAAAAGCACGTTTTTTTGTTATTCACTTGTAGCTCGTTTTATATACATAAGTAGGTATATTATACTCATATGTGTAGATACTTATGCAACGGCGTGCTTGTTTTTGTGGGTCACAAACAGTGGGAGAAACATGCGAGATGCCTCACATTCATGAAAACAAGAATGTTTCGCAAGATTCAGATTCAGTTTTGCCAGAGTGCAGGCACACACATTATTTGTGCCGGTTATCTACTTTTTGAATACTTTTATTTACCTTAACACTTTTTCTGTTTGAACTATTTCATTTACACTTCACATAATAAAATTAGCAAGTTTTTAATTACGAACTGCAAACAAACTTGCGAAATGTTTCGCAAAAAAACATCGAGCAAAACACAATGCTCATGGAGACAAGTAGATTCGTCAAGTTGTTTTGTCTATTTCATTCTATTTCCGAGAAGAAAATTAGATTTAAAAAAATCAATGCAAAAGCATACATGTTGCTGATTTTAAAAACATATTTGTGAATTTCCCTTTCTCCAGGGGGATAAAATCTCATGAGAAATTTCCTCTTTGTATCCTACATTAATAAAGTTATGTGAGCATTGGCATTTGTAGTTGGTTCTAAAAAGTACCAAGTAGTTGAAAATTATTGGCGGTTACACGTTCAAAGAGAGTTCCATTCCCTTTTCTTCTTGTGAATGGCAGTCTCCTGGGTGTGGGTAAGAAGTCGAATTAAGTAGAATATTATTGTCGAGTAACTTTTGTCGCAAATGAGTGACACATTTGGGGACAAGGGCTTATTTCGTGTCAGCACTTTGTACTTTCATCCAAAAAACAGTAGTTCAGACTTCATATAAAAGGATTCTTCTTTCCTCTTAGTCATATTGCACTGTAAACACTTATTAGCTGTAGTGGGACCATGGCCCAAGTAAGATGTTGAATGTGAAATGCCACCACACATTTTCAACAAGTAAGTAAAACATTATGTGAATGTCTTTTCACACATAAAAGCATGCCTTTTCCAAACACGAAGCATGAAACATTGTTTACCATCTCGGAGAAAGAAAAGAGTCACTCAGTCAGTTTCATATTGTATGCTCAACCAAGTGCAACAAGAGACAATTTGACCTTCTCTCTTGCTACTTTACAGGTCGTGTTATGGTTATCATTGCGTTTCTATTTAGACTCCGGTTTTCGGAATGTTACATGGCGGAATAGTATGCATTATTGAGCACTGTGGAGCATATTATGAACTCCAGTTTTCTTCACTTTCACTCTTCTTAATAAATAAATAATAGCATTTCAACTCTCCATTTATTAACTGTTTTCCCTCCACATTTGTTTGTGCACTTCTTGTTTTCCTTCATTACAGTCTGCTTGTTTTAGATTTTGAAAATCCGGCATACAACCCCAATTCTTAAAAACATCACCATAAACATTAATGCATTCGTTTGTTTTGTGCTCTAATTGACTGCTTTCTTGCGATAGTCGTTGAATGGGAAAATGAGTCAAACTTGATTACTTTCTCCAACTCACATTTTCTTTAGCATGTAGTAAATTATGTAACGATGGGAGAATTACTTAATGTTTTTGTGGAAGAAATATGTTTGACGAGAGTAAACAAATCGGCCTAGTATAGTATAACCTATGGAGTATCAACACGGCACCAACAACTAGCTTAGTCTAGTCCTATTCGGAAGGTAATCATCAAGTAAGAAATTTACGAGTTCAATGGAAGTCATAACAATCTCCTTTTTTGTTTGCATGGAGTAGAATGGCAAGACACCAAAGAAATAATAGTGTTATTAGGGATAATCTGCGGTTGTCTCACTTCTTTCGGTCCCCATCCATTCAACAACTCAAGACTTTCACTGCACGGTTTCCTTAGTGTATCTACAAATTCTGGAGAAAAGTAACTAGGAAAATGTCACCACTTTTCGGAGTAGTCGTAGTAACAGTTACTCTAGGGACAACGTGAAGAGAGCGGAAGATTGAGACAAAAATGCGCGGAAAGGGAAGACGGAGCGTGTGTATATTTATTTATGTGTGTTTGAGGAAGAGGAATCAAATGGAGTAAAGAAGTCAGCAGTTGACTGGTCACTGGTGCACCTTGTCACTCCTCACATTCATATATCATATGAATTCCAGACACTCCATTTGGGAGTCATGATATGCATAATATGTGTACCTTGTGTACAAGCCATTCTCTCAATCTTTCTGCCCTTTTCAATAACAAGAGAGAGGGAAAAGAGAAAGAGAGGAGGGCAATATGTAAAAACAAGTAGTAAAACAGAACCAGGCATGCTGAGAGTGAAAACAAGGTAAGCAAAGCAAAAGAACGCAAGCAATAATAATAATATCAGAAAGTGATTGCATTTACTGCGACTACTACTGCCAACCCACTACTACTCTAATGCTGGGCCTACTGCCGACTCCATGTAGCTGTTCAATCTAATATCAACTTAAAAGGTTTAACAGCGCGCGGTGGTGATGAACGAAGAGATTGGGATTGCTACTTCGACACTATACGTTCCCTTAGCTGGGTAACGACTACTAAACATGTTTTTGGAAGTCATAATAATATTATAGGGAGCTAAGTAAGAGAGAGTGAGCTCGTTGATATACATACAAACAGGAAAAACCAAACGCTTCACCAGTACCAATACTCACCGCGATCACGACTCACGACCATCAACCAATGTTTCATATGATAAAATGGATATGGATGCATATGTGTTGTTATTACCGGCCATAACATGGAGTAGAAGCGATACCCTCACTCTTTCTCATCAAGTTGTGTGTGTGTGTGTTGATTTCGTTGGCATATTAGTGGGAGTAAGAATGTATTTATTATCTTAGCACGTTATTTTATGCATCGTTATCATTGACTCGGACAGTTAATATAGAAATCCTTCCTGTCAAATGGCATTTTCTCAGGCACAAAAGGAGGAAAAGCTCTGAAAATCCAAGAAAGCTTTCCTCCTCCGACCAACATGAATGCAACCTGTGTACCACACACCATACAACCACCAACAAGCACCCACATATCCACTGGTAACTCACTCAATAAACGCTGTTTATCATCATCACATCACGTATCGTATGCATATTATTAGCCTATCTATAAATCAGCAGTTTACCTCACATTTCAATCCGGATTGATGATGATGGGGAAAGTATAGGGAACAAACATGAAGATGGAGAGGGAGAAAGTTTGGCTGGCATGAAGTAAGCTTGATCATGTTTGTTGTGCTAATGCAGTTCCCCTTGTGCTTCGATGAACATATGTAAAACATGCTTCGGGCTATGTGTACAGAAAACGCATGTTGTGCTTCTGCTCTCAGTGCAACCGCTCGACGAGTTGAGCTCCCTCAGTTGAATTGAACTTTGAGAAGAGAGATGAATGTAAAAGCAGAAAATCATGAGCTCTCTTTATAAACCCAAGTCTTTGCCTCTTCTTTGTGTGGTATTCAAAAACTGTGGATATTAGCCGTTTATGTGGATGTGCAATACATCAGAGAAGGTCGCTAAATTTATGGAATGTTATGCGTCTACATAGTTCTATGCTGAAAGTAAAACAGCGAATCACTTATCTATCTGCCTCCTACCTTGTTTTCACATTTCGCCGCTTTTTACATGCCTGTTTCAATCGTGTGAATGAATTGAACCCATACGTGTTGCTGCTGGGATGTGAGCGACTCATGCAATGTCAGAAAAGTATGGAGTATAAAAAGTGTGAAAAAATGATGCACGTTATGCTTCCACCGGCAAGTTATGTCCACCCTTGTTTCTTGTCATGCATTGTTTCTAATCAAGTTATTGCGTCTTTGTAACAACAACCGGATTTGCTTAGAAACTTCTATCAAATTTCTGATATACTAATGCTTGCATCTTTAAACGTTTGCAGTTAAAGAAAAAACAAATTAGTTAATGCTTTTAAAAGAAGGTAAAAGTGCTCGTATTTGAATGCACAGAAGTAGAAGCAAAGCTGAGCATATGGCCCGAAGCAGCTATCCTTGAATTGAAGCTACCGTAAAGTAAATATTGTGCATAAATGCAAAAAAAGATTGTTTTTTATTTCATAACACAAAGCATAATGGGAAATGAATACAATACTGAAATACATACATTCATAACTTACAATTCACAAATTTAATGTATACACATGCACCGTTTATGTGAATGCATAAATTTGAGGATCGAGGTAGAGCCCAGGAGTAGCAATGTTGGAGCCGCTGTAGGAACCAGAACTGGAACGGAACACGGTGAAATCAAATCAACGATAATACAAGCCTCCCTGTAGGTATAAAAGAGGGATTTATTTCAATCCGAAAAGGCTAGTCGTCAAGCCCCTCAAATCCAATCCAATAAAATGACCCCATACATCTATCTCAAGTCACATTTTGCCTGCCCACACATGTACCATTTTTATTGTGTTAGCTTAACACTTTCTTATACGAAAACCTTTCTCAAACAAATATATATATCAAAATGGTATAATATGTACATGGCGTTTTGGTGTCGATGGGAGAAAATGTAAAATAATAAACTAGCTCGAATGGTAAATGGATATTGCAGGAGGAACAATGTAAAACGAAATATGCATGTGTCAAGCACTTCGTTAGTTAGCATTAAAGTCCATACTCTTCTGTAGTCCTGCCACGTTAACTAATAATCTCAATACATCCAGCTTGCTCGATATGTTGTAGTGCGAGAAGTTAGTTACGTTGTATTCATCAATTTCATGCACTACGTTTCCTTCTATTTTGTGAAAGCTACGTTGGTTGAGGTTTATTACCAAGAGGACGACAATGACTCTAGATTTTAGGCTCTAATCAAAAATATCCATCTTCCAATGAAACTTATTAATCATTTTCATTAAACTACCGATCAGTCAACTACACGAACGCTTAGCTGACTGCGAAAAGGGAGAAGGGAAAGTTTATCAGTAAATTGAGCATTCCTGCCCTTTAAACAATCACCTGAGCTCGTAATCATAATCGTAACTCTCGGAGAGTAAGAGCACCGTGAGGAACTCAATACGAGAATTTTATGCAAATGTAACAGGTAATTCTGGAAACATGAACGAAAGCATAGAGACATTCATACACCTGGGCATATGAAGGCACACATCATCATCGTCGGGTACCATTTTCCCCAGAACGCTAGTCCAAAATCCATAATATTTGTGTAGCTTGAGAAATCGTTGTCATATAATTATTTATATTGAAATGTAAATATTTTTCTTCTCATTTGCATACTAAGAGGGGGAGAGAAAAGAAACGTGTGTATTCACAGCTTGCATATTTTTTGTATATGCGAGAAAATGTAGTTACAAAGTTGTTGTTTCACATGAAGGAATTAATAATAAAGCCTTACATAGCCAACAACACACGTTGGTGTGGTGTGGTATGACTCAAGTCGAAAAGTCAACGAAGGTCTTTATTTTTCCCCTCTCTTCTGCTCAACTGTGTGCCAAACCAAACCACCTTTCACTTGTATTTATTATCGATATTATATGACCACTGCATTGCTGTAAGGGAGACGAAACACGATCCCGTGACAGCTTGTAGATGGCATAGTTGACTTGTATATCACACAATGCCTATTATTCCTTTCTTTATAGTGAAAGAAAAGACTACACACGTATTTCCTTACTTCGATATTTTACCCATTTATACATAACTAGCACTCATTCACCGGCATTTAGTTGCCTAGAAATATACATACAGTTTTGATGTATTAAACACCATTTTTCCTGTGTCGGATCCAATCCATAGAAATTGATGTTGGACATGGTGTTTCCTGCATTAAATATGTTTCCTATGTAAAGGAATGACAATGTGAAAGGTGATATTTTGCTTATATAACAATCATTGACCATATTATTGTATTCTTTCCCTTTTCTGTTCAATATGAATGATACGGCTCAATAAAACACGATTTAACAATTTTTGTAGCAGACCTAAACAGTGGTTCACCGGTTTTCCCACATTCCGCATTCCTGCTTATCGGTCAAACGAATTGATTGACTGGTAGAAACAAGCGAGTGTGATACGGAGAACACAATACAACACAGGACTTTATTGGTTTCATTGCTTGTCGTTCCCGTCCCATGCACAATTGTGAAAGTGATTGCATGCATTACAAATTCATTTAAATGTGGCCAAGGAACATGCCCACTATTTACATATTATGACTTACTGAAAACCTTCACGTGTTCGTGGAAAGGTATGCGTCAAGTCAATGGGATGTACCGATTCCTCACCGATTTCATTGCATCCTCTCCATTGGAGAAAATATGGACTTTGCCAACGCCACCGGTAAAGCTGGTGAATGATTGCTAATAAATATTATTTCATTTCAGACGAAACTTCACAATCTAACCTTCGTACATGAAATACAATCATTGTGTCTACACCCCTCCACCCATACTATTTCTTGTAATGAATGCGTTGAATGATGAATACACCATGTGCATGGGTGAATGTCCATTCTTCCCCTCTTGAATTGTTTCAAATGGAGGAGGTGAATATTTGTTCATCAGTGGGGTTTAACAGATGCTTCGAATTTGAAGTTTCCCATACATGTGATCGCTACGTTTTTGATTTTCGATCGGTTGAGCAAAGTGATCAATAAGTAAGATTGTGATCTCCTTGTTAGTCATCCACTTTCGTACCATTCATTATGTGAAAGGATGGTTTGGGTTGAAAATGAAGGAGCAGATAAATAAATGTATTATTGCTACATTTGGACATGTTAGGTTGCTATTACTATGTACAACAGAGTTAGTCATACTTTTATTATAAATTATGCAATTTCATTCAACTTTCTCCTGTGTACCTCGGTATACAAAGTTGTGATACTTTTTCCCACACAGTTTTTCAATTGGAATATGCCTGCAGTCAGATCGGCTAATATACTTACTTTATTATACTAAAATGCGCAGATTATGCTAACGAAGTAAAACCGTGTAGTAAATTGTGTATACTGCACAGCATTGAGATCCTCTCGTGTTTGGAATACACATTGTTTTATTCACTTGTAAATGCCATATTTATTTGGAGTTGGCTACTCTAATTCAAGAGCAAACATTTCACTACCATTAGCATCTCTCTCTCAAGTTTTATGAAATTCATCATTGAAGTCGTCTGCCTCCATCATTTTCAAAGAGAGTAAATGAAAACTATCGATTATCAGAAATCGGCTGATGGTGCGTGCAAAAGCTCATTTCACCACACGACTGCTTGCCAAAGCATTAAAAGCTTTACAACACATTATCATTATCGTTCTGTTTCTTCCTTTCTCTGTTTATTTCAGCTCATCGACTTCAAATGTACAACAATGAGACTGAAGATGATATACCTACGTGCTATACCCGGGAGAATACATGCATAAGTGGGCTACACCACTGACATTTTCTGTATAATCGGACAGAAAATGATGTAAACGAATGCAAAGTAGTGGATTCAGAGCATCATCAGAAAAATGATGGAACGAAAGGCATTAGGTACATATGCATTTGCATGATTTTGAAGGAAACCTTTTGGAAACAAAGATCTGTAAGTGGCAGGAACAATAATCGACATTGAGACAAGAGAAGTGGAGAAAGAGAGAGAGGAAAGCGTGGCTACCAACTGTAAAATGTCATTGAGTACAAAAGCATGAAAGTGAAGAGAGACGAAGAAAAAAGAATGTGTTGCAATGCACTTCACTCCAATACACGATATCGCTTTACATGGGAAAAAAGAGTTTTTCGGAGAAAATCTATGTAAAACTTGTGTTATTTATGGTACATATCACATTAACGAGAGACAGAGACAGAAGAGTTACATTTCGATGTTCGGTTGTACTCTGAGTTTCATGTCGTTCCTTTCTATTATTGCTTGTACTTGTGCTTTATAGAGCAGGCCCAAAATAAGATATTGTTCATCTCTACCACCACCAGAGAGAATAGTTTCCATTATTACTGCACCCATCCTTATATGAAGATAGTGGAGATCACAACACACACCAAAGTATTGCAGCAGCAGGAGGATGATGATGTTGATGGTGGTGGTGATGCAACAGCAGCTTCTCATAAGTAAATGAAGCTCAATAACCACATATTTCGCGTATCTCCTTCAACACAACACAATACCCTTTTTCTCCGATTTCGTGATTCCTGTTCAGTTTTCCGTTGTTGTTGAAAAGGAAAAGATTAAAAGATCGATCAATTTTTGAGAGTTGAAAACGTTAATGGCTCGTACAAAACATTACGACATAACGACTCTCTCCTCGCTCTTGATGTTTAGTTCGCCGTCGATATCACAGAAAAAAGGGTGAATGATGCTGTGTGATGTAGCCACGTGTGTAATGGAGTATGAGAGTACAACTGTGCATAATACAGCCACTTAAGCTGTGATACATGTGAGCAACAATAAATATCCTGTGTCGTTCTATATAAAAAAAACTACGTCGTCGTTCCAATTTGTTGTGGTATTTTTGAGCTATTCAACTGTATTTCGAATTCTCTGCACAAGTTTTAGTTATTGCGAAAAATATTGGACTCCCATTTATTTTTTTAAAATTCAAAGCTGAAAGCCATTCTACATTGTCATATAGAGGAAGCAGTAAATAATTTTAAAATAGCAAGGCAGCTAAATTCGAAAACTTTTAAATATTATTTTAACAAAATCGTTTGAAAAATTGGCACCATCGAATTCATTTGTAATTTTTTTTAATTGATGTCTCTCATTTCGCCTTTTTATGCGATAAACAAGCAGATACAGTATGTATTTTATACATTATACTTCCCCACAAAACACTTTGTTTTAGTTACAATAAAGTTATTACTATTACTAGTATCAATATTGTTAATACTGGAAATGATTTGATACTTCATTGGAATGCTTCGGTTATAAACACTCTCAGCTCGAAATTGCTCTTCCATTAGTATGGGTCGTAAATTATCAAGCGGAAGTAGGGAAATTGCTGCGTGTACCAAATACGGGATGTGAAGATGGACTTCCAATGACATAAAACCAGACTTGGATCTCATATCATTTTTGCATTTACGACTAGACTAGGCATTTGCGGACAATATGTTGATAATCCGATCTGCTGCTCATAAAATATACGGATTTAAAAAATACTTTCTATTTAGAATGCACATTGGTTAGATTTTATCATTTTGGCTTTAATGGGGCACAGTGATACTACAATACTTTCCGTATGCTTAGCTTTTTATAAAGCTGCAGAGTAGGCTTTCTTCGGCTTTTGCTTTCAGGCTGGTTGGTAAAGCGAGGCAACTTGGTGAAACGAGTGAGACAGCCAAGGAGTGAGAAAGCACTCGGTATGGCCCCCTTTTATCACAAAACGGTACGATTGAAAAAGGATCTATTTCTTCTGGGTATTCGGCACAAATGTTCCTTTTGCATTTGATCATTACTTCCAGATTCCCATAACTTTAAATTGTTGTATAAGTGCTATACCAGGATTTCTTATGAGTTTTATTATGAATTCATGCTTACTCGTTTTTCAGTAATCTACATGCATGTATTTGAGTGAATATTTGCTGTAGCTTATTTGCAAATTTGCATTAAGTGTACATACCGTAAGCTTAGTAGCAATATTGAGTATTGTATGTATGCATAGTCTTAAGTAAATTTTAAAAAAAGTTGAAAGTAGCTAGCTTTCCAGCCCATTCATTCAATCTTCAGGTCTATCTATAGAAGCTTTGTTCCTATTTATTTCCTTTCATAGGTAAAGAGTGGATGAAAGGAGAATTGGAAAAAGAATTGAGAGACGGGACTCCTTTATGTGAAGAGCAGAGCTTGAAAAAGAAGAAAGAAAGAAGAGAAAAGAGAAATTTAATTCAATTTTTTTCCTGAAAGGAAGTCTGATTATGCGGTCATATTATTATAGCCTTCAGCTATTGTTTCCTCTCTGTTGCACTTTTTTCTCTTCATTTATAATTATTACGATACGTCAACTACACATGCATACGGGCATGTAATATTATACGAGGGGAGAAAGTCGGGGCCAGAATTAAAAATTGAAAAAGAAATTGCGATGCACGCTAAAGATGAAGCAGACTTTTGCCGACATTTTTCTTCGTTTCCCCTCTCCCAAAAAGCTATTTGTCCACCCACCCATCCATATACATATTCACTTGAGCCAGTCTCCATATTATTAAAGGTTTTCTATCTTATAGTTAAATTAATTTACGCTAAGCAGAGAGAATTTTGTACCTGGAAAATGAGAATAAAAAAAGGGAAAAGAAAGACGTTAGAGCATTATTGTCAAAGATTGTCAAGCGGAGCAAAGGCTGAGGAGGATAGACAGACAATGACTCTAGGTTATGATTCTTGTATGCCACGCTAGTCACATTATTTGATGACGATATAATGACACTGCTCAAAGTTTGAAAGTATCAACATAATAAGTTTGACGAATGGCAAGAAGAATAAAAAGGAGTTCTGCTTGAGTGATGACATTATGATGCAGAAGTGCAATAAGCTTTCCTTGCCAACTGGCTGTGTAGATGAGAGACTCAAGTTCGGGTAATAATGATGACATCTGCCTTCCGGCCATTTTTGGTCGTATTTTATCACTTTTTTATAACTTCTATCAGAGACACAGCCATACTCATTTTTTCTTTTCATGTGGGGATAATAAAGGAAATAGATTTCACTCCGCTTTTTTTTGCTACGGATGGATTGAAACAATTATCCTGAAAAGAGAGCAGAATGTATACATTATGTAGCTTGACGGAGCTGATGATGTTTTGTGTGCAAAATCAAACTTCTATTATATATACTTGTTGAGAAATCAACGAACTAAAACAATTTTTCATGACATTTCCATTTCCAGTACGACAAAAGCAATTTTTGAGAGCTAAGTCATTTTATGAACAATCTCCGTTCTTGTTGAAGATATCAGATTGACTCAACCGAAAATATGAATACTTTATAAGGTAAGGTAATTAATTCCCGTTAAATACAACCTGAAAATTTTTAATGGATTAGCAAGCTGCTGTATTAACAACATATCATATCAATTAGTAAGGAAAGGTCAGTAAAATGTGAGTTTTTACTATCTTACAATTCATCAGAGGATGTTAGCGCATGTTGAAATGAGCCAATGTATTTTCTATAAAACATTTTGTATGTCAATCAACAACAGTGAATGTCAGTGAAGTATTATATACCAATAGCATAAAATGCTGCTGCTTTTCTGTAAAGACATGATCACGTCCAATAAACTAGCAATAGCGAAGCTGAACCTTTTTACGGTAATATTGTAATAACATGGTGAAATATTTGTTTTTGAAAGGAGGATCAGTGGGAAAAGCCATTTGTGTTGTTGTCTTGCTTGTCCTTGGAGAAATACCAATGTAGGAAGTATTAAGATGACGGCAGAAAAACTATTTGAGTTGAAAAGTTGAAATGTAGGGAGAACAATTCGCATTGAATAAAAGATGGAAGATTTTATGTGCGTATACAAACATTTACAGTTATGCATCTAAACAAATGTGTGTACAGACTGTTGCATCGCTTTCCAAACATGTATGTATGTTCATAAATATGAACATACATACATGTTTGGAAAGCGAATATTCGGCTTTTTTATTAGGTTCTTTCATGGTGTACAAGAAGGAGCAAAGAATTCACCAAGAATCTATTCGTATTTACTGCTAGAATCTTTCCCTCAGTTGGGCCGAGTGAAAAATCGGAGCCCATTTTTTTCCTTTCCCTCAACGAATAGTTAACTCTCTAGTGATTTTATTCTCGTTTTCCTTTATAATTTTCAAAGTCAGTGAAAAATCGTCAATTTGGGAGACAAACAATA
>JAQGAP010002621.1:0-14553 GCA_034697805.1 Orchesella bifasciata | reverse complement strand
AATCCGTGGAAATTTGAAGAAATAAGAAAGGTGATGCAAGATATAATAAACCACACCAACGTCACCCCTGAGCTACTTTCGAAACTAGCAAATTTTGCCTTACTAACTGCTTCCGAAATTGTAAGTTATCGCAATTGTTTTTACAAACTAAAGGCAATCATTATTCTCAGGACAAGCTTACTAATTATAACTACTAATACTAACTAATCAAACTAACACCTTTAATGTAAATACTGCTTTCATAAAAGGCCACCTCCCTTCGGAAATTTGAGTTTAAAAGTCTAAAAAATTATATTCGCAAATTAAACTAAACTTTTTAAAAATTTAAAAGCGCGGAAACCTGCTGACTGAAGTTGATTTCAATATACTTTTCATGCACTACATTTTAAACTTTGAAGTATTAAATATTTATTTTAAACCATTTTTACACAGAGAGAAACTGTTGCAGATAGGCGATCTCGAATTCTCCATGTCTCAAATACAGATCTGCAGGTTAAGCAGATCTCACGAAGATTTCACTGCTTTTATTAAATTGTTTGAAAAGAAATGGGAAAGCACTATAAGTTTTTTGTGAACGCTTTACTTCAGAATATGTTAACAAAAAAGCAATCTGGTGAAAGCGTGAGGCTATGGGATTATAACATGCAACGATTACCCAATAACTCTCTAACCAAGAATTCTGGCTATCAAAATTTCTCGTCAAACCACTTGCGAGTACTCGGCTAATTAGTTACGATAGCGATAACATTGAAAATTTCACAAAAACCTTTTTTTGACAAATTTCTGACAATTTATTTCCATAAAGATATTCTTTTAACGGAAATTTGATTTGATTCTTTATTTAAGTGTCGGCAAACCGTTTCAGTATACGTACTGTTCTTCCAACAGCGATACTGCAGTTAAAAACGTCAACTAACTAGTTTCAACAATAGCTAACATACATAATCGTTAATATTACTTAAAATTAATTGTTATTATTATTATTATTAACATAGAGTTTTCATACATTCTTCCAAAAAAAAATTCTCCCCCAATTCATTACATCTAAATGCTTCGGTAGGTTGTTCCACAAAGCAATCGCTCTTTATCTTACAGAGCTATTAAATATGGTAGGGTGAAACCGTGGTACATTTAGCAAAGGAATTTTCCTACTGGATACACGACTCGAAAGATCTAGTTCTTGTTAAACAAATTTTGCATGCAAGGATTTTAACATTACATTATCCCTTCTCTGTCTAACAGTTAGAAAACCATATTTTTCCTAATTGTTACAAGTTCGGAGTCTGTCATTTGTATTTTCTTTCTATACCTTCCGGGATATTCATATTCAAATAATAACTTGTCTACCTTTCTCTGAAGCTCGTCGAGTTTGATATCTGACTGAATTGCCCAAATATCTATGGCATAGTCGATGATTGAGTAAAGATGGGCATTGATCATAATTTTTAGAACTTTACTGTCAAAATATCGCTTGAATCCTCTCAAATAGCTGAGTCTCTGGGAGATTTTCTTCAATACCAAGTTGTAATGAGAAGAAAAGGTTAAACCAGCATCTATGATTACTCCTAGGTATTAAAATTCATAAACGCGTTCGATACATTTGTCACCCAGAATAATATAATTAGTTTTGCCCTTACTCTCCTCCTCTCTCTTCAACGTTGGTTCCCTGTTCTTGTGGAAAATCATAAACTTCGTTTTCTCGTAGTTCATGGACATATGATTTTTCATACACCAAGATTGAATACTTTCTAATTCAGTAGTAAGCTTCTTAACTATCTCTTCTACTGTTTTTCCTTCAGCGTAAATTAATGGAAATGCGAGTACTCGATAAAGCACTCACTTATATTTTGTCAAGAATTCTTGTCGAGTACTTTCAAGAATCGTTTCACGTTGCATGGTTTATATGGGATACACGAGTACATAAAAAAAATATTAGCCGTTTATAGAAAGTCGAAAAGGATTTTAACAGCTGGAAAAGTGTGAAATACACCTGCACCTGTTGACGCTTTCGAAAAGAATATGTACGTAAGAATGTAGTATGGATTGTAGTAAGATATAGACAATTTGATTGGTAAAAAGCAAAAGAATGGTAGACTAGAAAAGACTAAAAGAAAATCGATTGTGCAGTGAATGAGAGTGATTTTAAGTTTTTTAAACTTTTACTGAATTTGATACTCCAAAATTTAAAATGTAGTGCATGAAAAGTATAAATTAATTTCCGTCAGCAGGTTTCCTTGTTTTAATACAATAGTGGACTATCGGTTATTCCAAATGAAAGGGAACGGTAGTGGTTGCAACGTTTTTGAGGTAATACGAAGTTTCCTCAGATGCATGGGAATAATGTATCGTTGTTAAAATTTCAAAATATTCATAACTGGCTTATATACAGGGAGTTTTCAAAACTAAAATGGCGTCGATGTTTAGAGAAAAAAATTATTATTTTATCGGCCTTTATGCTATTTAATCAACAAAAACTCGCAGTTTGATTGAAATGCCACTTCCCGTGGAGTCTAGGGCTTAAAATTGCTTAAAATCGTCTCTAACGGTCAAACAGCCGCTTTAACGGCCACTGTTTAAAGTAAGTTTGTGTTTTAAAGTACCTTTCGATAAAATAATTTTAATGAGTTTTCGTTCACTGGAATGACAACAGTCTAGATTACAAGTCTGCATTGATTTGGTAAAAATTATTTTATCGGAAACTAATTAAAAACGGACTTCGCATTCTCTATCAAGCTGACAGTTATTCACACCTTCGTGGGCGCGCTAGAAAACGGCTACTTGATGAAGGCGATAGTGAATTTGCATATATGTACATAATTTATCTACATATTGTTGATAATTCCGACAAAACACTGCAGAGATAAGGAGTTTGCGTTGCATTGTTATTCTAATTAACCTTACAATAGAACAAGAATCATGATAAAACTCGCTAGGTGATAAGGCGAGCGAGGTATCGTAGAGTACGCGCTAGCTCCCCAACGGCCATGTCGCCGTGCATAAAGTGCGTGAGACAACAGTTCGTGCTGTGCTCACTATGGTGGGTGGCGCTGGATGGAAATGCTTAAGCAGGTCCTTTTAGCTTGGAATATCCGCTATGCGAATGTCAAAAATAAGGTATGTTGCTTCTATGGAGTTCCTTCCTTCTACTAGCTTCCAACTCATCAAGTGAAGTCATTTCAAAATGGTAATTTGTATTGGAAGTGACTACAAATGAAAACCATACCAATGACTTCGTGGATATGTAAATGTAGGCAAAATTAAATGATACACACATCCGCATTTTCCTATTTTTAGTCTTAACATTAATAAAAATTACATGTAGTGCTTGGAACTCTTGTGGTTTGTGTAGTAACAAATCTACAGTTCTGATCATGCCCCTACTTCATATTAATGGCTGGTAAATGTTAGTAAAAGCATCGTTTATGTAATGTTTTTAGACTACTATGTCACAAATTTCCAAAGGGAGATGGACTTTTATGACAGTGCAGTATTTACATAAAAGGTGTAAGTTTTTTTAAAGGGTGGATACCATTTTCATTAAAAGTGGCCCATTATGCGAAAGTAAAATTACTATGAAAAGAGTGGGCAAAGTGTACGAAGGCATTTTGAGAGAGGATGCATCAATTTTGATCACGCTAATCTCAAAGACAACTGCCTCAATTTCGATGATATGCATATCATTTGAAAGACAATAATTCAGGCTGTTGAACGATGGGTGATTTTAAGTTGTAGCCATTTGCTGTGCCGAGTTACAGCACATAACGTCAACGATCATTTTTCTCTAAGCAAAATATACGCGCGCAGGCAAAAGTACAGTTTTCAAATGACCTTTCTGCCTTTTAAATAATTAGAGATGATCTCAAAAAAGATAACGTGTATCCATTGTCAGATCGATCATCTAATAATAGGTTGTGTCAGCGATTCCGCAGTGGTGACCCGTCAATCGACAACAGGCCAATTTCGGGCCAACATATGCGATAAACTGTTCTTTTAAAGCTTTTCAGGCTTTCTCTGGGATCGGCTGGGAGCTTTGTTGGCGGAGTTTATCTAAAAGGGTGCTACATTGACCGAGCAAGCTTGTGCTAATAGCTTGGGTAAACTAAAGCAGCCCACATAAAAATAAAAATAAAATAACTGAATTTTTCCGTTGCATTAAAAAAACAGCTAGTCACACTTCGGAGCTCGCTAAGCAGAAACTGCCGGAAGTCGGTTTTATTGAACCGTACTTACCTCCCTACAGTTGTAGCCATGTCACATCTGACTACTTTTTATTTCCCAAATTCAAATGTGACATGCCTTGGAGGAAGTTTCATTCAGACGAACATGTGAAAAAAGTGCAACAGCATGGTTTTCACATCAAGGCCAACCATGTTTCTCCATGGGCATTTCGGCTCTTGCGGAAAAGTGGTAAACGTGTTTAAAAGTCATGGGGAAATTATATAGGACAAATCGAGTAAATATGTCAAGTCGTCTCGAAATGAAAGCAATGTAAAGCTGATGCAACCTTTCTGAAAATACCTACGTATATAAAAAGTGATGCGTTAAATGCATGCTATTATTTACAAGTTTTTCACTGACAAATTTGAAAACTTTTCAGATCCAGATTGAGCAAACAAAACCTCCTGTAAAAAGCTCCGGTCTGTATGAAATTATACAGGGAAAGGTAGGATCGTACGAATGGCTTTGCCTGACTTTATTATTAAACAATCAAACTAAACCGTTTGAAATTCTAAGAGACAATCTCTTTGAAGCTGAACATAACATTTTTACGACTGCTCCACACGGTGTAACTAAATTATTGAGCTCTAATGAGATGCATGTGATGATTCTGCTAACAAATCATGTTGATTTAAGTATCCGAAGAATCCGTGACACTATTGGCGAAATCGCAAATGTTATTGAGGAACATGATATTTCATCTCATGTTACCAAAAAGAATAAGTTGACAATTGTAAAATGCCGAAATGTCACCGAAAATCTTAAAACACTAAAAGACGTCTGCTTAAACGGTCAGATTTTAATCCTCTGCAGAATGTCGACTGAAGAAAATCCAACCGGTAAAACTCAAAGTTTCAAAGACGATTACTCTTGGGAGGATATTTCGATGGCTTGGTTAAGAAAACTAAAGTGTACCATTAAGTGTAGCCTACTCCATTTTCATGATTTGTTCTCAAGCGCTGTGGTTACAAAACATTTCGAGATGGATTATATTTCTAACTACAAAATGTTGGACTTCAAAATAGGACACAAAATCAGCGAGAATGAAGATATTTACTTGTCTAGCGCCATGTTTCATTATTTTCTTGCGGATAAACTTGCATTTGTGGGCATCACGCAGGAAGAAGTGAAGCAGTATACAAATTTGGGTCATAAAATTGGATGCAAGGAGACAACTATAGAAAATCTTGACTATATTGTATGCGAACAGCAACATCAATTTGACGAAATTTGTGAGCAAACAAGGTGCAACGTACATTTGATTGAACATAAAGAGGGTATCTTTCGGCTAGTCAGAACATTTGGCTTTGATTCTGAGATTAAACGGTTTTATGAGCAGCCACATCTTTGTGACAACTTTCCAGAGTGTAATTGTGAGGTCGGGGTTGATGATTTGACTGTCAGTTTCACATTCCAAGAGGTTCGGAGAATAGGTTTCAGAAATAAAATTGTTATGTATTCGTGCAAATTAAACGATCTTCGTCCGAAGATGCAACAATTGCTGAAATTGCAAGATTACATGGAATCGTTCCTACTGACAAGAAGATACAGAAGTTTAGTTGAGGGAGACGGAACTCCACACTCCAAAAAAAGACAATACAATAAAGTAAAACCTTCAAATCAAAGTGTCATAACCAAAGTTGATCAATTATTCACAATCCAGGAAATCGCCGGGAACGAATACTTAAAATTGAACCAAATAGCTGTAAACTCACTCTTTCCAAGCTTGTAGAAATCCGTGAATTTGAGTGGATTAGAAAAATATGTGAATGAAGGAGTGTTGTTCAACAATAATGGCACATTGGGCTTTTTGCTTGAGTCGATGTCGTGGTATTTCATTGCCAAGCTGGTAATGGAAAACGAAATCAATGAGGTTCTAATAACTAACATCTTGCAGAACTGTTTCATATCACAAAATATTACTGTGAGCTACTCGTCATTTAAATGTACTGCCTCCGGACGTATCAAAGAAATCATGGTCCAATCAGAATTCATTGAATCCTCTGCGTACTTAAATGCTTCACTTTTTAACTTTTTGGAGTTCTTTTTGAGCAAAGAAACCATTTCAACAAGCAATCCCATAATTACCATAAGCAAGGAAGTTGCCGAAAAATGGGTCCACTGCTGCATAAATGAGAATCAATACAAACTACTCAAGTTAATCATCAGTATTGGAACTTATTCCAATTTGTTGGCGTCACGAAATCTCGTACTGCTAGTAGTTAAGTATGCCAGTGAGCCAATAATTGATTTGTTGGTGGAACAATATAAACGGATAAATAAAAAGGACGTGAGGGATATCAAGTTGCAGTTAACGAATGGACGCAAAATGTCACTTCTCCATGTCGCAGCTTTAAGAGGGAACTACGCAGTGGTGCGCTATTTACTTTGTAAGTTGGATTTTACAGACGTTCTCAATCAACCTGGCATGAACGATTTACTCCACTGCTGCGTCGTTGACACAATTTCCAATCATGATGATGAATTGGAAGAGCGAAAGTTAGTTGGGGAACTTCTTCTGCAGCATCAGTCCAATCTGATCGAAAAAAGAGATAACAAACAATGCACTCCCCTGTTAGTCCCAAATATTCATGTTGACTTAGTCATCCATCTCATCAACCTGGGTGTGGATGTATCTGCAACAGGTGAAAACTCTAACAATTTAATGCATTTATGTCCAAGGTACATGACACCACAGCATTACCAAGAGCTAGTGCAATATATTTGTACGAGAGGAGAATCCAAAATATTTCACTCTACGAATGATAAGGGAGAAACACCACTCCGCTCTGCAGTGAAATATTTGGAAATACTGAAGTCTACAATTGAGTTGCTGGCATCTGTCAATGTCAATTTCAATGCCAAAAAAAAGAACGGGGATACCGTATTAATTGATGCTGTAAAAAATGGAAGAAGTGCTAAGTTCTTAGATATGCTCATTCGTGCCGGTGCTGATGTTTCCATGCGAGGTTATAAAAGTAGAACTGTGGTGCATGCAGCTGCGGGGTTTGGTAATTTGTCTGCGTTGAGATACCTTCTCACACAAAAATGCGATGTCAATGCAACCGATGAATATAACAATACTCCACTTCATATTGTTCTGGAAGAGTCTCCACAAACATACACATACACATATGAAATCGTGAAAATCCTAATTGAACATGATGCAAATTTCAACGTTCTCGGCAAAGATAAGAAGACTCCGTTGTCAATTGCTGTAGAGAGGAACAAATATGGTGAAATTGGAAGTGGCACGGTGGAGCTTCTGAAAAATGCCGGTGCTTTGGAGTTTGTTACAGGTTTGATTACTTCAAACATTATCAGACACATTTACAGCTACTAGTTGTATTTTCAATGCATTAAAATTGCTCCTTTTAACACAGATGACGGGGACACTAAAAAAAGTCTGGAATTGTCGTCTTCAGTCTCCCCACGATGAAGAGAGCAGCACCGACGATAAATCAGAAAGCTCGTAAGTTCATTTACATGCTTGCAAAAAAATTATATTAGTTCTGTTATTCTATTAAGTTAATGTAATCTTTAAAAGATTTTAAAACTAACACATGCAGTGCAGTTAGATGTGGGTATTGAATTGTTTCCCAATTGCAGAAATATAAGGAAAGTATAGCAATATTGTAAGAAACGTAGAATGAACATGATGGCAGATGCTTGAAAGGTCAGTGAAATGCTTGAAATGGTCCTTTGGTTTTGCAAGTCAATAAATTTGTGTCTGCAACTAGCCAACTCCAATCTTTCAAATCAACGAAATTAATATTTACTACCTAATGTAAAATTATCTAGTAGGGTTTTGCAGTTCCTAGATTCCTCGGTCTGACATTTAACATTGATTGAAATGTATTCAAAATTATTTAGATCCGAGGAGACAGATTGAAGTAAATGAGCGATTAAGAAAGAGTCATAACTGGAGCAGTTAGGAAGTTTACTTTGTCTACCAAAATGATGCACATGTATGTTTGTGTAGAGTATGAAAGTCGCAGCTTAAGAAAAACTAGATATTCACAACCGAAGGAAAATTCGTTGAAACGAAAACCACATCTGTTACTTGGCATAGTTACCGTTTTCTACAGAAATCAAGCTATAGCCCAACAAAATTGCATATTATTATGATAAACACTTAATATTAACCTATATGTACAACACAACAGATACTTTCACTTCTTTTTTGGTCCGTATGGCTTTTAAAAACTGTATACATTTGTTAGGATGCCAAATTCTCGTACTGAAGCAAGAAAATTCTGTTTGTATCTTTCTCTAAGGACCAATTATCTAATTTTGTCTTACACTGCTTTCATCACTCGAACGTGGCGTTATTTTTAAATACAAAAATCGAATACAATGCAGAGGTCTAATTAATGTATATGACTGATGCATTAAACACTACACAATTTTATGAGGACACGTCATCAAAAGGAGTTTTACAATTTTCCCTGTTACATTCGACATGATAAATCAGTACTACGTATGTATTTTACAATGACTAATATTTCCGTCTTTCACTGTTTTCACGGCCCAACAGCAACAGTATCATGAGAACGAGAAGAAAGAGATTAATAAAAACAATAAACAGATTGAATTTATCATCCCTATTTCTGTTATTCGTTTAGCTGCCATCCTCGAATCCATTACCGATCTTTCTGAAGAGGGTATTGAACTCTCCTATTTTGTATGCGTAATAAGTCCTTGAAAACTTGTCGTCAGACTGTAAGCAACGATTCTCGTTGGCTTGGGATCCACTCAATGTTGCAGGAAAATTCTGGCAGCATGGACACTGGAATCGCTTGATAACTCGGGTCTCCCATTCTTGACTGCAGGGAAGATAAGTGCAAGATAGAAACTCGCAACTCGGGATCAACTACATTGACAATGGAACTTATGACATGAACGAACAGAACGTTCTCGAACCTCTTTATTCCAGAAAGCAAGAAACCATACTGCTTTTTCAACTGTTCTCGATGATATAAAAAATCGATGACATGAGAATGAGTTGATAAATATGGGATGTATGTAGTTCTTGTTAAGCCTTAAGCAATGTATTTTTTGCCACTTGTTCACACCTCTTTTTCCAACACCATTATTTATTAACTTTTTGCATTTATTCACCTTCATCAGTTTTAGAAAATGAACAGAGATGCATTTTCGGCAGCCGTCTACTTTATTGTGAAGCATAATTAAAGAAGAGCATAATGTTTTTATAATGTAGTCGGTTTATGATTTATGAGTTGCACTAAAACTTTTAAAAAATCATTTGCTATATAATACAAAGTCTCTGTGTGTCTGATCCAATGATATGCAAAAGTATCGAGACGAGGAATCGAACCTCATGACTCTCGCTTGCCGGGCGAGCAACTAATCGTAAGCTACTCGACCAACCGTGCATATCACTGCTCTTGAGGCCTGTGTAGTGTTTCAGGGGCTACCACAGCTAACAATGTCTGTTACGTCATCCGAGAACTTGGAATAAAACGTGATTTACCAACTCTAAACGAACTTTCACATTCATCAAGATCAGTCTTTTTGTGCAAATATTTTATTGAAAGTAAATAATTCACTAATTACATTAAATGTAGTCTATTTAAGTTAATTAAATGAGCAGAAGAATAAAGATTCAATTTATCAGATGGATTATCATATTTTAATTGGAATAAGTCATTTACTGCACATTATTTACAGTTCTCCTCGCTTGAACAAAGCCACAATGTTCGAACCTCACTGTTCTTGCACCTGTCATAGCCAACAGAATATCCTGGACTAGATTGCTTTGCGGGTGATTATTGAGCTCGACAGTCACCCGCAAGGCAATCTAGTCTATGTTCTATGATAGAAGCAAGGCAAAAAATTGCCGGCCCTTTTTCCTCTAACTTCACAAATTATGATGATATGGGAAGCGTTTTGGATATCGTCGAATACCCTTAAGCCCAAGGGTAAACAAAACTATAGTAATTTTCTTAAATCAGTCTATTAACAACTTCATTTTATCTGATCATTTTTCTTCGTTTAGGATGCGGCTGGGGATACATTATATTAAAAGGAGAAAAATGTACATTATAAAAACGTATAAATGGGGATAAGAGACTGCACTGCATTTTTTTCAAGTTGCATGAGCTTGCTATTCGTGGTAGCTATGCAAAGATGTCCAGAATTTGCAGCAAACTTGCCAATAAAACGGGAGATTTAAGATAAGAAAAATCTTTCTTTATATAACATGATCTGGGTGAGTCAACGTATGGCCGGGTGCCAGATTGTATTTTTACTTTAATTACAAGTTGTTACGCTGTGTGTCAAATAATTTGTAGAGTTTTGTGCCCACAAACCTGTTTCCGGAAAACCAATTTCCGAAAATGTAAAGTAATTAACTCCCGATGTCATTGTTGACTTCGTCCATTGTATCCGCTTTTTTCCATTTCATTCATCACGGATTGTCCACAAAAAACGGAATGAAAAATGGGCAACCGTCGCTATCAGATATACATCATGCATTTCCCTACAAAAACAAAAGCCTACGCTTTATCGTATCGTTAAATTGAAGTAAACCAATGAAATTTTTTAAACAGAATCATGAGTTTCATGCAAATTTATGCGTAACAAGATTAGTAACATAATATGTTAACCGAATAATATTCTCACCAGAATGTGTCAGGAATAAAAACAAACAAAAATATCAGGTAAACAAACAATCTGGGCACACCCGGCTAAATGGATGGCATGGACAGCTCCTTCTTTCGCCAGACTATGTTGCATTCACCGGTGGGTTCATGTTCTCCGGTTCCCGTTCCCCTGGGGCTCTGTGAACAAATTCCGAGCTGCATTTTTGGGGATGCTCGTCTACTGCTCTCGCCATGTGCAAAAATTTTCAGTATACCAACTGTGATGGATGATAATCAATTTAGAAATTTCGAAGCTTATCATTTAAAAAAATCTTGACTGTGCATAATTATTTATGTAGTATGAAATATTATTATACATACCTGTCGAAGTGTGTTGGTAGCAATAATTATAGCCAGAACACTTGAATTGTAGAAATATGTAATATCTCTCGTGTCATGTCCAATTATCCTCAAAAAGGTGTGAATATTGGTAATAAAATAAAAAAGTGTTTCACATGAAGATAATGCATTCCATTTTATAATAAAATAATATGTTTGGCTTGTGGAAACTCGTTCAGGATCTAATACAATTTTGGCAGTTTGGCAGTTCTATAACCAATGCAAAATGTGAACTTGAGACGAAACGAAGTCTGTCGAGCCTTGTCTAAGCAGGATCTGTCAATCCGAGTATTGTTGTTGGTCATCCAAAGCTTCGATTCGAAACAAGGGTCATATTTCTCGTCACAGTCCTTTTCTTCTCCATTCCCGACGCACCAACTGCATGCGTTGCACTTAATTCCTGAGGCAAAAGCATAAAGTAGTTTTAGTATTTAGTTCTCACACACAATGAAATAGGAAGAAATCATGATTTAATTGGGCATGCCTTTACCTTTGGTGAGTTGAATTTCCAAACATGATAGGAGAACTGCGAAGGCGACCGTCAACATCATGAGGTGTGAGCACGGGATCTTGAAAGACTGGAGCCAGGATCAACTTTTCAAGACTGATATTGTCACTGTCGCTGGCAGGCGGGATTTATCTACTGCGGTCAAATTCGATGTGGAATGCAAGGTGGCTTATTTACGTAAGAGGATCGTGACGGCTCATCATTACGTTGTAGGATTTGCTCAATATTGGATTAAATATGAGAAATACTAGCAATGTTGTACTTATCAAATTAATTTTCAAATATTTTCTTATTTTTCTGGGGATTTCAGTCATACTTGTCATCATTTCTACGTGGCCAAAGTGCGGTCTTTCAAGGCAGAGCCCGTTTGCTGAAGCTGATTCATTCATTCTTAGCTTGGAAATCTTGACCCAGATCTCTTTACGAAAGTGCATCGCACCTCCATACTTGCTGTTGAATCTTGCCTTTATTGGGGCCAACTTTTAGATCTTTCTTTAAGCTGGATCCGGTTTTGGTGCATTATAAATAATGGACGACCTCAGTCTTGAAAAAAGTTCGGTGGAGATGCCAGATTAAATCATAACCAAGTTGCAAAAGAGGAATGTGCCCTGCAACATCATTTCATTTTATTTTCTACCTTTAAACTGAATGAATAAAGGAATGTATTAAATTTTGGGTTTATTATTTAATAAATAGGCAGCAAAGTACACGCATTATGTTCATTCATTTTCGTTTTGTAATAAATACGTGTAATTTGAGCTTCCTCCGGAAAACATCATACTAGCCACTCTGACAAGAAATAAAATAACTAATTTGTGGTAATGTAATAAATTGAATGAAGGGCAGAGAGGCGACATCATTGGAGACTGATTGCGTGGAACACAAAGAATGTGAAGATGAATGAGATGAAGGCGAACAGGAGTAGGAGACGTGCGGAATATCTAGTAGCCGGTGATCAATGAATCATCACTTACCAGACACAGATCAGCAGAGCAGAAGCAGTGTTTAGCCAAAGTGGTTGAGCCTTCCACAACAGGTCGAAAATCGTCGCACTTGAATCCTTTCTGTTTCGTCTGATCTTCAAATGCCCTCTCTGAACAGAATCTGTCAAACTGTTTCTTGTTTGTCATTTCAGCACAACGGTTATATTTCTCACAACCCAGTTCTTCTCCACCAGTCCCGATGCATTCCATGCAGAAGAAGTAGCATTTGATTCCTGGAACAACTGGATAAGGAGCGTTTAGACATTAGTTCTTTTGGTTTTTTAATTAAAATTGCATTAAACTTCGGTCAGTTGAATTTCCTGGAGTGATAGGAGAACCAAAAGGCGACCGTCAATATGATGAGGTGTTAGCACTGCATCTTGTAAGACTGAACGCCAAGGACGCCTTTGTCACGGCGGTTTTCCGTATGTGTTACAACGAATGCTGCATGAAAGACTGAAAATAAGAAGTCCACCAAAGTGGATTTCGATCAAATTACATGGCATAAAAAATAAAGCGTTTTCTCCAGCTGCATTTTTACATTCTGATACACTTTTGGGGACAAACGGGAGGCGAAAGAATAATAAAGTTTAAGTTAAGTGAGCATAAATTATGTAGATAGTTGAGTGAAATCTTTGACCTTTAACTTTAAATATGGATCGCATTTATGTTAAGGATGAAGATGGATGTTGACTTCATTTTTGTGCTTAAAAACTAATGATCCTACATACATAGCCGCACCATCAAATGCTTGTTGTTGACTTACGGAGGATGATATTGCATGAAAGTATTGTCAAAATGGGTCAACTCAATGTGTTCTTGCTCTCAATTTAGTTGGATAAAAATGTGGCGATTGATCTTTTCTAATTTAATTCAACTCCATCAGAGTCTGTCATCACAATTTGTGTGTCTCTATCTCTATTATCTGAAATGGAAGCCGTGGGACTGGCTTTTCTAATACTTTTGGTAGCCTTGTTTAGTTTTGCAATTGGATTCTTGTTTGAAAGAATTCAGACAAGAATTAGGGAATTTTCAGAGTATTTAAAAACTCAAGATCAGCGAGGGTCTGACTTGGAAACAAGTGGAACTCAAGGGAAAACTGTCAAATGGCAATGGGAAACTGATGACCCTTCCCAGATCTCGGAATTAGATTCTGCTCCATCAGAAAGTTCTTCAGTTCGGTTTGAAAACGATTGTCAACCTTCCCATTCAACTAGAATGGAAAGAGTAGAAGAAATACATTCAAATCCAATTCCACCATCAAGACGTTTCAAAAACAATGTAAAAGGAAAGAAACAGTTTTCGGAGAAACAACAAAATGGTGAAAATCTGAAAGTTGGTTGTAAGGGAAAAGTGAGAGAAAAATGGAATTCGAACTCTAAACAAACTCGAAAACAGTAGCTATAACTTTTAGATTTTAAAAATTGTTCGAAATTGTATTAATTTTTATTTCCTGGATTACTGTTTTCATATTCACCAAATCGTGTCAAATAAATAAATTGACACACTTTCTACTGAATGATTTTGAGTGAGTAATAATTATTGACACGAAAAATGACTGAAGGAGGAAATGTATATGAATAAGACAAAACATGCACAACAATTCATATCAACATCTGATTGATTAGTCATAAATACTGGTTCGGTTTACGCATTTTTTTACTTGGTGATCTGAATGCTAACCAAAGATAAGGCTCACGTCAAATATTTGCTGATGAGGTTTGATGTAAGTTCATTAGCCCTGCTTTGTGGGCGATTGCGTGAGTGTCATTTAGTAGCAGTTATACTAATTAAAAGCCAAACAAATTGGGAGGTCGCTTTGCACAAATTTCAATTAACT
>JAQGAP010002620.1:0-14554 GCA_034697805.1 Orchesella bifasciata | reverse complement strand
AAGAGACTAAATTCCGTCTTTATTTGAAGGTATTTCAACTCATGGGAACCAGAGTCCAACTTTATCAGCAAGGAACCAATCGAACATTATTGGAAGGAGGTTCGAAAGACAGCCAATAAATTAAATTCACCCTTCAACCCACCGAGGAATAGAAAACGGAAGAAATGCTCAACTGACAAAACCGATCCGTCCTACTTTTTAGATTTTTAGTTTTGTGGAGCCATTTTTCATCAGTTGTATGTTACGCTCAATCAACAGTTACCATGTGTCTTTCAGATGCACTTTGCCTTTATACTGCTTCCTGTGATGATGTAAATAGTAAGAAATAAATGCACGGTTGCAAACTTCGATTCAAAGACAGTAAAAATGTTTCTGTACTTTCATGTTCCTTCAATAAACCTTAGGTAATAATAAAGGTATCAGAGCAGTGATGACAAAACGAGGGAGAAGGAGTTCACACGGAGGGTAGAATAAAAGCGGGTCATTAAGCTACAAGTCTGTTCTTTTATTTTTGAAAGCATGTATAAATTAAAGTTCTAATGCTTTTCTATTTGACCACTGTACATGTATATTAATTGGTTTAAGTTGTGTACTTTGTTTATAGTAAGATTCTTTACTCGTGGTACCTTGTAAAAATCAAATTTTTGTTTCCAACATTTCCAACAGCTTGCATTAAAGCGATAAGCGAGAGTAAAGTTTTGGTTACTTCTCTATATTGTTTTCCAATGTGTCAAAATATCGTAATAAATATCGTAAAAACAAAGAAGTGGGTTTCGTCATTGTAAATATATTCATGAATATTTCATACCGCATTTCACTCAATTTTCCTCGCATTCAGTCAGGAATGGGGGACAGACGCACAAAACCCCAAAGATGTCCCCAAAGACTCAATCAGACAACCGTATGTAACGTTTAATTTACCGAGGAGGGAAAATCCCAATTGATGTTAACAAAAGCACTCACGTGTTACAGCAATGCATCGTTCGCTTAACCAAGTTTCCAATTTTGGCGAATTCCGAGATGCCAATTAATGCACGTGAAATAATATATTGCTATTGCTTTGTAACACTCGTGCATTTTGTCTAGATTCCCACTTAAGATGAACTCTGCTCTAGTTTTCCACGTTCGAAATGATCAAAACTTCCCATGACTAAATACGAACCGGCAATAGTAGAGAATTCCCATAGTTACATACCAATGAATATAGTTTTGTCCGTTCCATCATCAATTTGCACCACTCCAACGAAATTACTATTCGCCAATCTCACAAAAGTGTGACAAACAAGCCATTTGAAAATTGAAACATTGAGTTTTACATGACAACGGCAGACTAGATCATCATTTTCTCTTCATATTCCGGACTAACATTACAATATTTTTGCGGCATAAACAAACCAAACCCTTCATCCATATCATTTACAAACAAAGGCGATATTTACAGGAACGGAGGCACCATTGTAAGCGAGTAATCAAATATACTACTTTACTGAATTCACATTTTACGTTTTAAGCGGATTATAAACATTTTCACTTGATGACCTACTTTTCCCGTGATTCTCATTATTTAAATAAAATCTTGGAAGAAAATGTTTACATTTTCTCAAAAGATTGCACAAGATACTTACTACCATGTTATTCCGATATGGCGATAAGTGTCGACGAACGTTTTCCAAGGTATTTCTCCATATATTAATGGGTAAACGCTTTCTGAAGTTTGGCTTTGTACTGAAAACGTCTTGGACTACTCGATGCCTACATATTATGAACAAGGAACAACAATCGTATTATATTGTGAAAATACGTTACACTAACGTCAGGTAGCAAACACACAAACGAACTAATGTAATACGAATAGTGCCTCTTAATGCATAATATGTTTAGCTAATTCCTGGTTTAAGTTTCTTTTACATGAGATAGTTGTTGTTAGTAGCGCAATTTTAGGTACCTTTCACTTTCTGAAATACTTTTAAAGTAAATCAGTTCTTTCAACATTTAACATGTCGTTACAAGTCAAGGCCATCTTTGTCTCCTTTGTTTTTAGGGGATATAAAAGAGCACCCAAAATCCAAAAGTTCATCACTTGCCGTTTGTTCGTTGGTGAATTAACTTCAAGCTTCCACTCAAAGTTCCTGAAATTTTCCACTCAAAGTTCATCTAGCTTGAGTTTTCATTTCTGTCAAAGTTGCTGTAATTTTCACCTAAATTACTTTGAGTTAGGGTTTCATTTCCCTCAATAATTTATTCAGAATGAATCGCCGTGGAAAGTACAACTTGACCGACCTACTGCAGGTCATCAATCATCCAAAATCGCGGAAGTTATTCACTCAGCCACCAGAAGCTGCTGCTGGACCTAGCAAGGCCATCACCGAAGTGGAGAAAGTACCAACTCAACCTCAACTTCCCGTGAAAGAACAGAAGCAACCAGAAACTAAAAACACTGCCGAAGTTCCTACCATGATGTAAGTAAAATCACAAAAATTCTTCTTGTTTCGTAATGTTTGTAGCAATCTAATTTCTGTTTGTTTTTCAGAAACGACTTAGAAATTCAAGATGCTTTTAAGAAGATTGACGTCCCGGTACCAGTGCAGAAAAGTTCAGCTCCAATTCCTGAAAAACAGGAAGTAACTGCAGAACATTCTGGACTCGGGATGGAAGCAACTCAATCCTCCCTTGAGGAAGAAGCAGCAAACCCAGAAACTGTAGAAATTGACGAAGTCGATCCAATTAAGTACGTAAAATTACAATTCAAGTCTCAATAATAACGTTTCTTTTCAACATTCTAACACGCAGTCAACTTTTCCTGTATTTTTTCAGAAAATTCATGAGTAGGGAACCCTCAAGTGAAATCCTAAATACCGTCAATGCAGCCACTCCTGAAGCAGAGAAAGCAACCACTGAAGCAATGGTGAAAGTGAAAGAGGAGCCAGTAACCAAAGTGATCACTGAGGCTCAAAACAAGAAGTAAGCAAAATGTCATGATTGTTCTTTCCATGATGATTTACCAATGTTATTAACAAGCTAATGTTTCCTATTCCTGTTTTTTATGACTTTCAGGAACGATGGAGAGGCCCAAGGTGCCGACGGGATGACTGAAGTTTCCGAACAAGTCGAGAAAATAATAATCTCACCTCAAGTACCTGAAACTCAGGATGAAACTACAGGATTTACAGGTCCCGGCGAGGAATCAACACAGCCCCCAATGGAGGAAGGACCTGCAAACCCCAAAACTGAAACAATTGACGAAGTCGAGGAGATTGAGTACGCAAAAAACTGCATCTACAGATTCAATAATGTTTCAATTGAGCAGTCTAACAAACCGCTGTGTCTTGTATTTTATCAGAAATCGGGTGGTCCTTCTTGGGATGCTTCCAAGCGTGATTCCCACTTCAGGAGATGCTTCAATCTCCAGCAATATTCTCAACTGGACTCCTGACGACATGACCAACATTCTGAAGATGATGCGGTGCTTAGACTGCAACATTATTCCATCCCTTAATCGCCTCTTCCAGTGTCCACGAGGCCATCTCTACTGCTTTGATTGTGGGGCCAAGCGTTTCACCAAGGGTGACAAGGGCGAGATCAGTTCCGGGACTTGCAACCACGAGATGGACCAAGGAAGCAGCAGCCTAGGATCCGGATCTACTCGAGGGATTGGATACGGCTTAATTCATCCCAGTCTTCAGTTAGCAGAAGGAGAAAACGAGGAACTGATCACGGACGAGGAAACTGGCAAAGCCAAGTGCTGCCTCCGAATTCGAAAGAGCATGGGAGATTGGATGTATAGAACCGTGTTCAACAATACCATGTGGACCTGTCCTTACGCCAAGTTTGGTTGCCAGGAGAAGGTTTTTGGTAGGGACATTCCAGACCACATGACGGCTTGCATGAAGAAACTCGGAATGGTGTAAAGTGTAAAGCTGCAGAGTGTTTTTTCGTTTTCTTATTGTTAGTTTTTTTCAAATGAGCAACTTTTAATGCTTTGGTGAATGGAAACAAAGCAATGATGTAATTTAAGTTGACTTAGTTTCCGGTTGAAAATACTGTAGCTTATGTATTTTAAGATGGAATATGTAGCTTCTGTTTTATTGGGTTTGTACTGCTATATTTTCTTTAATAGTTGGTTTTTTCGCCTTTTCAAGTTAATTATTCAATAAATTGGGGTTGTGGGTTCAGACTAAAAACTGTTAACACGCTGGATTATTTGTTGCATATTAATTTTCTACTTTAAATCGTATATTCTTACTTTCATAATGGCTAGCTCAATATCGTATTCATACTTATTGTCATACTGTGCTGTAGAGATTCATTCATATCGTCAAATGAGCATACACACAATCATACATTGAATTCCACTAGCTTACATCATTAGCAAGTAAGGTTTTACGATTAGTTAAAAGTTAAAATACTGGCAATGCGTGAATTGGCTAATCTGCTATAAAAGGGAACATTTAAATGGACGTTGAAAGCAAAGTAGCCGAGTCTTGTGATTCAAGTGCAACTCAACGGCATTTTTTGATAAGTACGTTGCGAATTATTTTCCAAAACGAAGGCTTGGTAAGCCCAACCGAATGATATCCTTCACTCTGTAGCGATTTAGTTAAATGGCTAATATTAATAAGTTAATAATGATTTGGGTAGTCTTTGCTTTAGATTGCAATGAGTAGCGGAGCTGAAAGGTATAGAAGTATTGTCAATTTGCCTTGTCTGGATTAATGCACAGCGAATCTATTGCATTTTAGTGAGCTTAGCTTTTAGACAGTAAATAGAAAAATAGTCATGCAAAGTTCAACCTATACGTACATAATAACACATCCTTAAGTGATTCGACATAGTGTTTCATACTTTAATTAGTTTATTAATAACTTCATAAAGTTCTTACATTACTAAAGGTGCTAACTTACTAGTAATAGTATTATTAATTTCTGTCTTCATTCTTTAACTTTAACAACAGTAAAATAGAATTACATAAAGCGGAAACACTGGGTAGAATGTTTTAAGTAAGTACATTGCATAAATAAAACTTCCTAAAATAATCGAATAGAGAGAAATGGAATCATTCATATTGTCAATTCATTATATTGTTATGCATATACTATAAGCTGTGACAGTACCTATGAATTTAAACTACATAAAACAGCTGAAGAGCATAATGAAAAAATCTAAATATTTACACACGAAGCTCTGTCTGTTATACCCTTAATACTAATTTAATAAGTATATATTCAACTTCAAAGAACATAGTACTATATCTATACTTTCATTATAATTAGCTCCACTTTTACTCCAAACCTAGTTACAACCATTCTGACCAAACTCTTGTTGCAAAAGGCAATCATCGATACTTCTTTTTTCCCCTACGGTCCCATACAATTGATGGTTCACGTGGAATGGCAATTCGAAAATTATCTTTATTGCTTTCATTTCCTTTTTGGGCTCTTACCGATGCCTTAGCCGGTTCTTTTAAAACTGTCTGTCGTTTACCCGGATCTCGTAATCCTTCGCGTTCTCGAGTCATGACTGTATCTTGTAAACGTGCCCGTTTCTGGAAAGATCCACTTGTTCTACATGGTTCTTGTAAAACTGCTCGTTCTTGGAAAGCTCCACTTGTTCTACATGGTTCTTGTAAAACTGCTCGTTCTTGGAAAGCTCCACTTGTTCTACATGGTTCTTGTAAAACTGCCCGTTCTTGGAAAGCTCCACTTGTTCTACATGATTCTTGTAAAACTGCCCGTTCTTGGAAAGCTCCACTTGTTCTACATGGTTCTTGTAAAACTGCCCGTTCTTGGAAAGCTCCACTTGTTCTACATGGTTCTTGTAAAACTGCCCGTTCTTGGAAAGCTCCACTTGTTCTACATGGTTCTTGTAAAACTGCCCGTTCTTGGAAAGCTCCACTTGTTCTACATGATTCTTGTAAAACTGCCCGTTCTTGGAAAGCTCCACTTGTTCTACATGGTTCTTGTATGACCACCCGAGTCCTAGCTGCCGGTTGTGTCACTGCTTCAGTTCTACGTGAATCGTGTGAAGATACCCACTTCCATTCCGGCTCTTCAAGAAAAACCTCATCATTGTTATTTGTAACATTTAGTTAACGATAATGCTAGCACAACTGTATGAGTGTTTAAAAGTAACCGTACCTGTGTAATGGATTTGTTGACGCATTTTCGCTGATTTAGTTTCTGCGACCACGTGTTCTGATTTTGAAGTACTCGTTTCTAACATGAGAGAGTCCAATTGCTCTAACGCAGCAGAAAACACACTATCCCTTGCTGCCAAGCTGTCTTCCATTTGATGACCCCTAACTGTTTCTTTAAAAGCCTGATTACGGAAAGGCCAATACTAAACCAAAAGTACAGTTATTACTTTCACAATTACAGAGATTAAATAATTTTAAAACGGATTAATCTATTCATTTTTCAATAACACTAACCTCTAACTCATAGCTATAGTAAATTGTTCCATACATTTCGTAATCAGGCAATCTTCTTAGTTTATAAAACAGATCCCTAATTTTGAGTTTTTCACAGAACAAGGTTTCATTTCTACCAGGCTCATCAAATTTGTCATCGGAGGATGAAACAAGTTGTCGGCCTGTCGAGTATCCATACTTGAAGGGGAGTTTTGAATCTGTAGGCATAACAAGCACACAGATAAATGCTAACCTTTTCTCACCCTCTCCTTCTATCTTTCATCCCTCGTTTATCTTGACCTACTTGTGTATCTCTTTCTCCCTGTTCTTTCTCGACTTCTGGACCTGCTCCTCCTCGTTCTGGAGCCGGCAGGACTTTTCCCACTCTTGTGTCTATCATGAGACGGACTCCTCTTAGACCTACCTCTCTCTCTCTGTTCTGCGGAGCGCTGCTGTTGAAGTAGAGCGAGTTGAAGAGGATCCTCCTCCTTGGAATCATCGCAGAGGTCAATCTCCTCCACGAAAATGCTCTGGTTAATCTTAATCTGATTCTGGTTACTGTTCGAGTGGGACGACGGAGATTGGGAGAACTGGCCAGAGGAAAAGGAGTCCATCCCTGGAGGCTGGGTGGACAATAATCCCATATTTTGAGGAACGTCCCGTGGTTGGTGCTGCTGGACAGCTGCCGCCGCGGCCATCTGTTCCTGAAGTGTTTGAAGCGGCCGAAGAATTTCCGGGTTGGATAATATACTTCCCAGAGCATCCAGCCCGGGATTGGAAGAAGCCACATTGGTGTTATCAGCCGAGTTTTTGGAATTACCACCACCACCTCCCTCGTCGTCTTCCCCGTAGTCAAAGTCTAATAACTTTTTGCTGAAGTGCACTGCCGGCATGTTATTCACGTTGGAGGATGAAAACCCCTGACTATTATTATTCGCACCTGTGGTCCCACCACCCAAACTGGAGTTACCTCCACTATTCACGTTGTTATTTCCCCCAGAGCAACTACCGCCAAGACCTAATTCTGGGTTGGAGTTTTGTATCTGATTCCAAATTGGGTTCTGAGGGTCGGCGAGGTCGAAGAGGGGCTGAACAACTTCGGGACTGAAGATACGGTTTTTTTGCCACAGATTCAGAACACGTATAACCTTCGCTTTGTCCTCCTCAGGGCAGCGATAGAGGTGCACAAAAGTGTTCTGGATGTTGCGGGCGAAGCGAGGGGCGAACACATCCTTTTCAGCTCCAAACTGGTGGCGAGACTGGCGGATAATGGAGTCTATGACGTACAAGCCTGGGATTTTATATTCAGCTTTGCACTGCAAAAAAGAAAAGAAAATTAGGTTGATTTAATTCGTGGCGAAATTAAATACTAATTTTTAATGACGATGAGAATGATGATGGTTACCTTTTGGATAAACTTCTCAACGCTTTGAACAGCGTGCTTGTAGAGCTTCACTGCTTTCAAGGCCGCTCGGGTGATAGAAGTCATTTTTCCCTTGGAAATTGGAGGCTTCACGTCGTACAATGACTGAAGCTGCAATTAAAAACAAAGAAAACCTCCCATTAGTAAACATTTCAACCTCTCCAACATAGTTTATCACGTAAATTCATAAAATATCTTACCTCCGCGTTGAAGGAGTTCACAGCCTCCATATCCGACGACATTTTGACGATCTTGGAGTAGTTGGTAGTTCAACTTCGTCACACTTCACCTCCAGACCACTTCTGGTTCTCCGTCAACCTAAACTCAACAATTAACAGTCACAAACTATCCAACCAGTTTCGTTGTCCCGAAAAGCCAAAGTTGATGTCTTCTTCAAAGTTAATTTCTTCGTTGTATAGTATTTAATTGACTAACAATAATCAACAGTCAAAAAAAGTTGTTCATGCAGTCTCTCTTTTATTTACACAAGCAAGATGCTTTTTGGGCTGCTGGTGGCATCGCGGCGGGTGCATGGGGTACTCTGCGACAGAAACTTCTTATGTACATAGACGCATTGCAGTATTAATATGATGTAGCATATTATCTAAAGAAGTTTTAAAGCAATTGCCTGACCCTGATCGTGTCCTGGTAATTACAGTTTGAGAATGCGGTTATCGACCTTATGGGCTTTCAGTATCAAGCTTATCAACCTTATGTGTATTTAATGTCGAGGTTATCAGCTATATGGACATTATTTTTTTATTGCTGCGGACGTCATTATATGAAACTGTTCCATATTAGCTTGACCTTCTTGGATTTTGGAGTCCTGTTTCCTCCTCCGGGGCAGAGTGCTGGGCTGGTCTATTCTTTACGCGTTGTGGAATATAACACCTGAATGACCTCCAGTGAAGCTGAAAACGAAGACCAACTGAATAAGTGTATTATTACGGAAGACTTAATTCTTAAAGATCAGCGTTGAAGGCGTGGATCAAGCTTTGGCAATGGAGGGGCATATGTGATCCATGGCGTATGTGTGTCACCAACTCCGCTCCGGTCTTATTTTTAACCGGATTTTGTCTACTCGAGCAACCACTCAGATTCAGAAGACGCGGAATACAATGCTGCCAACCGAATGCCACAGCTCCAAGAGATCCTCTTTAGCATAGCCCGAAAGGGCGCCACCTCGAAGCTTAGAGGTAGTGTTTTTACTCCGCCGTAAGAGGTTAAAAAGGATTATGATCGTCTTCCATGAAGCGAGAATGAAGACGGCCGGCCTCCATGAGGACAAAAGCGGAAATGAATAGCTTAGCTAAATGTACTCCAGTCCCAAATGTCAAGGTCACTCCACCGGTGACCTTTTGGTGGTTGATGAAGAGCACATCGCTCCAGCTCCGGCATCAAATCTTTTTTCCCGAAGTGGTCAGTAAATCAAAAGTGAAACACAAGTTTGGTTGAAGAGTAAGATGAGCGTGAATCCAGCCAGAGTATCGTGTCGAGCTGCATGCTTTCTTAGAGGGCGGAAAGGGGAGCTCATAGCCCTCTGCTATTTATATAACTTTCATTTGTTGCCCAACCCTTTCAACTTTTTAGTTTTTGCGAAGGTTTGGATTTTCGTGTCGGAAATTATTGTCAGGGATTCTCCGCTGGTAAATCAAGACATTTGGTGAGTTTTAATTATTATTATTGAGGAAGGCCACCTGATAATCACTCACTCAGGCTCAGTATTGCCAAGGATCTTATCACCCCAGAGTTTGGGACGGGACAATGTGTTTTTCGGAAATAATTATTAGCTTTTTGTTTCTGTCATCTGGAGCCTGAATAGTCCAAGTTTTTAATTGTTTGTTACTTTTGTTGCTTATCATAGTCAGCATCAGATTAGACAAGTCCACTCACGGATTTCAAAGGTCGAGATAGCTCCAAGCAAGGCGAAACTGCTCCAAAAGATTGGCAACCAGCCCTCCTTTGACCAGCTTTGGACCAGTGCTCAGTTAGGTGCGTCGTGCTCACGGCATTCAAGGGATCTAGATCCTGGTTCAAAGTGATCGCCACCCTGTCCACCTTGAATGGCGGATTAACACCTTTCTTGAGATGCTTAAGGTTTGTTTAATCACATTTTCTATTGAGAAGCAGAGTATAAATGGGTGCATAGTTCAGAGCTAAAAGTATTTTTATTACTAGAAAACCTTAGACGAAATGACAGAGGAAGAATTTCTTCAGCAACGCAATGCTCTCTTTGTTACCAAGTCGGAGAAACCAAAGACACTGATTGAGCGCATTTGGTACGAGATTAGCCAGCAGCTGTACGACTTCAAGGGATACGCTGCTTAGCTAGCAGATCTGACGGGTGTTAGCCTCGAGGAGATTCGAATATTATTTTGATGTACGTTCACAATCCCAATTACACTTTAAATTCATTCTGACAGTTGGAGAAAGGATGTTGGGTTAAAAATCATCATTTTTTTCTCTGTACTTGGCGATGAGCCCTAGTCCAAAGACAAGGAAGCGGATGGGAATCCACATTGTATCAATGGCTGATGGCTTTGTATCCAGAAAGCAGTTCATACGGGAACAAGGCTAAGCTGTGAAAGCATTTCATGGAAACTGGGTGAAAGTTCATACATCGAAACAAATGTTTGAAAAATTTTGTGATTAAGGTTGTGATTTCTAGATATTAAATAAATAAATGTCATTTGCTTTTTATCACTACACTCTACCAAGCTCATTGAGATATTGAAACTTGTGACATTTTCATGGGAAATGTAATTTAAACATTGAACTTTGTTGCATTACCAATTTTCTCGTAAGTACAAACAAAGCATGAGATCCTATGGGCATCAGCAGTTCCAATAATTTAATAAAGCCATGAAGAGGACTAAGAAACAAAGCGGAATGACAATTTATGCGCTTATGATCATTTCATGCATTAATTGTCTGCACAATGCGATTTTTCCAATTTAAAGGAACGAAAGGAATCTTATGAGAAAGATTAGTTTGGTAAAGCCCACAATGCATTACATAAAGTTCACCAACTTTGCCATTTGTATAGTGCACAGCACATATCTTGATTGCGCAATGGCGAAAAAACCCTCAAAGGAAAAAATCGCAAGTCCACATTTATTTAGCAGTTATGTCAATTCCAGATCCAAATAAAGTTTTATTAACAAAACTACGACGCGACGCTAAACAACATTGAACATGCTTGTACAAATCTAAATAAAAGCTTTGACGCAAAGCAGCGTATGAAATAAAACGAAAATGAAAGTCATTTATGGTTGCGTTGGACATGCCATTCAAGTCTTGGTTTTGTTTTGTACGACTTACGGCAAGCACTGCATTTAAAGAAGTGGCTAGGCATCTACTGTCAATTTTTATTCAATTAGTTAGAGATGTTAGTAATTCGAATTTCAGTAATATAATTTGTAATTTCAGCCCTATCGTGTTAAAAATGTAATTTGTAATTGTAATTTTGGATCTCCATTTCTGAAATGTAATTTGTAATAAAATTACATTTCAAGCTGCATAAATAGGGTACGGATTTAGGTACTTGTGTTTCGTCGTCAACACGTATTCACAGAGGGAGAAATTACATTTTCTGAACACACGAAATAGTCACATAATATTTTCACCCAATTTTACCCACAAGAAATGTTGAAAACATTGCATTTAGAGCTAAGCCGATACAATTCAATGGCCGAAGAGGTCTAACTAGTCGTATGAAACATCCAAACGGGTCGGTGAATTTTTGTCGAAACATGTTTAATATATGTAGTATATAGTCGAAACTCGATAGTATAATGGATATATAGTATAAGCGGAATTTTTGCATAACTCATAAATGTCTAAATTCTTTTATGTTGAGACCATACCTATGTAAAATTTCATGAGTTTGAATTTAAATGGTGTATTGAAACCCTTTAAATTTCTGAACCCCTGAAATTTGACGGCCTGCATTGAGGACACAAATTTTTCGTATTTGATTTAAACCTAACCAATTCATAACCCAACCTATTTATTAAGAGAATTTTCTATACTTTATATTCTTTTTTATACTTGTAGGGAAGGAAAAGTATGGGATGGAAATATTTAAATATGGAATCCTGCTTTTCCTAAAATTTGTATGAAAGTTAGAAAAATGACTCCCACTCAACAAACACTCCCAAAACACCTAAGCAGGCTCCAGACTCTTCAGTGAACAGTTTAACGTTCAAAATTTAATATCAACTTCCACTTGGCTAATCACGTTAGACGGGGGATCGTCTATCATCCTCGACTTCTCCAATTAAATCATCAACAATCCAACAAAAAGGCGACCAACTGAAACACTGTCTCTTTGCTTATCTCCTGTCCTGGGGGTTACCACTGATCCAGTACTTCAATTAGTTTAAAATAATTATTAATTAACAACAAACAACTGAGCGACGACAACAAACACAAAAAAACTGACAAAAAAAGAGAGAAGAGAAGGAGAACAGGAAAAGTTACGGTGTGTAGCGTATTCGTGTGATTTGCCTAATGATTCGCATTGCTGAATGTAGTGTGTATAGATGTGATCGCTCCGAGGAGAGATTGCGTGAGCAACAGCAAACACTCTGTGTGTGTAAATGGCTAGAGGACTCTGGACACTTGAGGAAATCATGGGCAAGGCCAAGTGTTATGTATATGGGTTGCAAGGAGACTGTGCAGTGCAAAAATCTTCCTAACCCTAAAATATACATATCCTATTCAGTGCTAGAGATCAATCAATTGTACTACCTCTCACTCAGGGCTTGGACTTATCTAGATTACGTCATCTCATTAAGATTATAATCTGTAACCTTTAATCTGTGGGCATAAAATTTAGCAACTTAAACTTAATTTGTAATCTCTTAAATCAATTTTGAACAGCTTAATCTGTATTTTTTAATCTCCAAAAGCAATCCTGAAAGGCTTAATCTGTTATCTTTAATCTTGAGCATTTAATCTGATTCTAAATCTCAAAATCAGATTACAGTTCTCTATAAATATAGCTACATTTCACAAACTAAAGCTAAAGTTTATTACAAAATCGCGGTTATCACCGTCAATATCCTTGTCTGATTGTTTACTGGCTATACCTGCTGTCGTGCTAGGTCTGGATGGGTGTCGAATCAAGCACAAGAGTGGCGTTGCTGAGACTGAGGTTACGAGTCAATGTGACGTTGCAACGGACTGTTCCCAACAGACATCCCCTGAACCTCCCGACTTCAATTATGAATATTCACAGAGTCTTCGTCACACTGACCATAATGGGTAAGCGACTATCTGTTTATAATTATGAAGACATTAATCATGATTGGAACGAATTCAAATGTTCTCATGTAAAAACGCAGAACCACAGAAACATTTTGCAGTATTACACCTTCCCCGTGGACCACATTAAGTGGACTGGAATGGCGAACTTGGCGAATGGATATCTCAGAATCCCCCAAACAAGACTGTGGATCCACTACTCAATCCGGGTACCCCAATGCTGGTCCATTTGAGCAATCTACCGTTGCTAGGTTCAATGCGATTCAGGAGGTTATGAAGGCGATGGGCAATCCATTCCAAAATCATGCAAATGAGAATGTTATGCAGGAAGTGTTCAGTAATCAGACCCCACATCATTGGGGAATGGAGCTTCAAGGGAACCAGTTCGGCATTACTGATTCAAACCGGTTGCAAAATTCATTTCGTGGGTTGAAACAGTTCCACCAAGATTATGGAAACGATGACACCAGTCATGATGAAACATTACCACTAGAAAGCAAACGTGAGGCATCGCCTTGATACAATATGTTATGACATTTTCTGTCGACCTTCTATATGTACTTTTATACAAATTGATTGGATTTACAGAGGAAATGGTATCACCTATTTCTTACCAGTGTAAGCCTAAGCCTTTGTACGCCAGGGAACTGAACCATGCTAGTATGTTTGAGGTAGATGAGCGACTGTTTATTGACAACCGAAAAGTCATCCCCTTGGTAGGACCAAATCAACACGAGTACAAACTTTTTGATGATATGAAATCCGACAATCAATTTATCCGGATTTTATATGACGTGAACACAATGGATATTTTCAACCCGGGTGAGATTTGCAGCAGAAAATTACTTAAAGATTCAGTTGCTCATTGGCCCGTTGACTTGGTGCTTGGAAGTGGAAAGAGCATGAACAATGAACATACCATATCCAGCATCCTTTTCATGAATGATGAGCTACTGGAAAGACGAGAAAGGAAGTGTGAGGAAGAGCCTGACATCAGCGACATAAGGCTGAGGAGTCTCGTGAGGTTCATTAGTGGGCAAATTGCGGCAGAGAACCCTATGCGGTTTATCACATTCATGGGATATAACCTGAACAAACTTTACAAGGATCTGGACACGGATAGCTTCCTTACTCCGGCGTTTGCTGGACCGTTTGCTGATAGAAACTATAATGCTGATGTGTCTACAATTGAAGTTATGAAACCCTTCGACAAATACATGATGCCTCAACAGGGTGCAATTCTAGATGCGGCAGAAGCTGATATGTTGAAGTCAGTGCAACACAATTCCTTCTTTAATTCTTTGTAATCTCATTGCTTAGCATGAAATTAAAATTTTTATTTTTTGTTCAAGGAAACAATTGCGGTTTAGACGAAGCAAATTTTGCTACTTCAATTTGGATATGTTATTTTACATCTTTTATACACTTTGTGGAGACGCCATGCAGTTGCTGGCTGC
>JAQGAP010002619.1:0-14556 GCA_034697805.1 Orchesella bifasciata | reverse complement strand
TTCCATTTATGATTCCCAAGTCACAAAATACGTCATAAATTGTCTAAAGGTACATCTTTACGTCTCGATTTGTCGGGATTATTCCTGCTTTGTCTCATTGAAAACATTACACTCGACATCTAAATTCAATCCAAAACCCAACGAAACGTTTGAAATTTCGGTTTGTCCTTCATTGCTGGTTAAAAATGATAAAGCCATTCCATGATATATATACTCAACCAACATGTTTTGGATCTCATTTATTATTCTTTTGAACGAATATGACTTAAAAACATCATGAATAACCACCTAGCCTGGTCTCTTGCTTACAATTTCTCGGTTTTTATCTCGGGCTGCATTATTCGTCATGCATGCATCCATCTCTTTCACGCAATGGAACATTGGAATTAAAAGAAAGCCAAGAAAAACAACTGAATCATTTCATGAAAGCTAAAAGATTTATTTTCAAACTGAGAAATGATGAGCAACGAGAATTACCATGATTCTGAGACGCTGTTGCTGTGCAGAATAAACAGGTTGTTTCTACTTGCAAAACTGTCAAGCGGAATGAGGAAAGTTCTGGCTTATTGCATATAATCACATTAGCATTACTTACGCTTCTCAAGTCTTATCTTGAAGCATCTTATCAAACTCAGCAATCATCGTGAAGCCGCTGTTGCTGACCACAATGGGACTGCAATGTAATGATGACATTGGACATCGAAGCATTTTCTGATGTATATTCCAAAATGACTTCAGGTGATGGAAATACAAGCCGAGGAGTTTCTAATCCCGAGTGGGTTTTTCATAAAATTTTTGATAAGCTCATCTATATTTTTTTCAATTAACTATTGACATAAGCAGGGGGTTGAATAACCGTTTTCTCCTTCAAGCTGCGCTGGTTCTGGTTCAAGCGACTTCTGATGAGAGCTGCCTTAACCGATGATAAATTCCAGTGGAACATTAGTGCCCACTTGCCATTGTTGGTTGACACGAGCATTTTCATTTCATTTTAAAGGGGCATCCTAAGACTGGGCTTCATCACGGAATTTGCTGTTATCGCCTATTACTCCTGTTGGTGGATTTCGAAAGCCTGGCCACTAACATTGAGTCTTCAAATGCTGCAGGTAAAATTTTATTTGTTGCTTGTTGGCTGTTCACTACTCCATTCTCAAACGGCGTCGCTTCCATCTTAGTTTACAAAGGGTTCCTTCTTCTGCTTACTGCGCCAAGGTATACTACTGGAAAGAAAATTAGGGGCTTTGATTGTGTAGCCAATAATATGCAAAATATCATTATGAGTATCAGTCCGTTAACTTATCTACTATTTGTTCTCAATTTCTTAAAGATTTATTGGGACTTGGGGCAATCAGCAATCTTTGATTGCGGTTCCTTCTTGTCTTTCCTCGGAAGTCAAGTGGGTTTATTTCGAGTTAGATTTGGAGGTGGGTTTGAACTCCTCCCCATCCCATTTTCCTAGAATTTCAATTTATTTTATTCAACCAAACACAAAATGATCATGTACATTTTTGAAGTGGTAGCAATTCACTGCAAAATAGGATATTACACTGCTCACCAAACTAATAATAATAAGAATTCGTCCGTTGGCTGTATCCACTTACGCCACCAGAAACCAAATGCAATGGACATAAACGGAGCATTATGATTTGCTAAATTACTATTATACAAGAGCTAACTTGTTTTTTGGCAGATCCCCCCCAATTTCAGGTTCTGTAAGCAGAATGACTGAATAGCGTGAATAAACTGATCCAACACCAGACTTACGGGAGCACCATCAGACTCACGCAAAGTATACTCAGATTCCGATTTTAGCGATGATATACATTAACAACAAAAGTGAAGGGGATCACTGACTACTCCTCTTCCAGATATCAGCAATTCATCAGTCCGGAGCGCAAGTCTTGTTTATTTTCCAATTTAAAGAGTTTTGATCATGATGATAAGCATATTCTTTATTTGCTTAATTGGATCGATGTCAACGAAATGGTACAGTTTCTGAAGCCCGAGCCACCTCAACCCCTGAAAGGAAGAAAGAAGGAGCTAGTGAGAAGCAACCAAGTCTGTTCCGTTCTTTGTGAAGGGCATTTGTGAAGGGCAAATGTGTGCTACAGTACAGACCCTTCACTGTCTCAAGGGCTTCTGTCTGGTTGATGGCGAGTGTGATGGAGCCCAGGACTTAATCTACAGCTCGTACTTCATTTGTCCCGTCAGTTTTCTTCAGAAACAGATCAATCCAGCCTCGTCTCCAGCCAAAACAGCTTTGAGATCACCGTCACCCTACAAGATTCCAGTAGGACTCCCGCTGACTGCACAGAGGTTGCCAGCGCTCACTGTTGTGCCTCCTTCTAACGATTCGGTCACTATCTTCTTCTTCCTATGGGAAAATCTTGGCCCTTTTTATCTCACAACTCCCCAATCTGAATCTTATGAAGGCGCGCAGTTCAAAGTACTCCACAAAAATACTTTTGGGCTTGCTTGTCACTTGCCTGTGTATTTTGTGTTACTCCAGCAATTCACAATTCGTCACTCAAAATCCAAACTGAAAACAGTAAACTTTTGGTGACTTTAAAATACTAAGTTGAAACGATTTAAGGTGGTAATTGTACAAGGCGTGCACAGAATTAAAGCAAGGCACTGCAAGGTCATTTTTGAGAGGTAACAATTTTCACTGGAATTAAACAGCTGACGTATTATTGCTCCGGTTTAAACTTTTTAATTGACTTATTTCGATTTTTATGATGTGCAGATGGAGGTAACTGCAGGTAGTTCGAAAGTGTCCAAAAGACCTGGCGATTCGGAGGACGGAAGCAGTTCGGATGGATCGGGTGTTCCTCCAGCTTTAAGAAAGCGATCCGCGGCTTCTTCGAAGGTGGAGCTGAGGATTAAAGTCCTGAAGAAGGCTATGAGGAAAGGTCCGCGGGTGATTCGACCGACAGGAAATGGAGTTGGTCTTCCTCCAGCTTTAAAAAAGCAATCCAATGTTTCTCCTGACGCGGAACCTTCCTTTATGAGCCCTGATCAAGCCCTTGCATTGCACGGGTCTCAGTTGACATCCTTTGAGAGAGCAGAAATTGTGAATTTTTCACAAATCTGGTTTCTGGGCTTAGAAGCCAGGAAGATTGGAGGGATCGTGGGCTCCGCCAACAACAACGGCTATGATGATGAAGCTAAGCTCTACAATTATAGGAAGAAGGACCAGGTGGGCTACCGGTACGAACTCCTGGAGACCATCGGAAACGGAAGCTCATCCCAAGTTGTCAAAGCATTGGATCACAAGACAGGTGTTGCTGTGGCTCTCAAAATATTCCGGAATGAGGAGCACCTCCAAGCCGAAGCTGAGCAGGAAGTTAGGATCCTCAATCATCTGAAGACGTTGGATGGAAACAAAATCCCGAATGTCGTGCACATTCTTGACACCTTTGAATTTCGGAACCACCGTTTCATCTCCTTCGAGCTGTTAGCTCAGAGCCTTTTCCTCCTCAAGTTCGAAACTTGTTTTAAGGGATTTGGAGCCATACAAGTCAAGGAGTTTGTTCTACCCATTCTTCGGTGTCTTCAAGCTCTTGGCGAGAAAAAGATTGTTCATGGAGATCTAAGCCTGGATAATATCCTTCTGAAACACGAGGGTCGGAATGAGGTTAAGGTGATTGACTTTGGGAACAGCCATGTCGAGAATGAGAAGGGTTCTCATTCCCCCTACAATTCGGTATGCTATCGGGCACCCGAGCTCATCCTGGGGTTGGACTACGGAAGGCCCGTGGACATGTGGGCAGTTGGCTGTATTCTGGTCGAGCTTGGGTTTGGGAGTGGATGGAAACTCCTTCCGGGAGAGGACGAGCAGGATCAGATGGCCTGCATCGTAGAGTTAATTGGAAAACCTCCAGTTGGTTTGTTGGAGAAGGCCAACCGAGCCCAAGAGTTTTTCAGTGACAATAACACCATTCCGTTGTATTGTGAGGAGGTAACTAAGAAAAATGGGAACAAGTTTCTGGTGCCAAAGAAGAAGGAAACTGGTACAAAGAGAGGACCTCCTGGGACGAGGGATTTGGCACAAGTTTTGGGGATGGCGAGCGGTGTGAATCCAACGTTCATCGATTTTGTAAGAAAATGCTTGCTGTGGGAGCCCGAGGCTCGGTTGACGCCTTGTGATGCTTTGCGGCATCCTTGGATCACGGAGATGGATTCAGAAACTCCAGGTACATGATATAGTTAAAATGACCCATAATTTAACATCAACTGCTGTGGTATGCTGTAAGTACTTTGGAGGGGTTATTGATGTTTGCAAATTCTTCATGTATTTTAGGTTGTGCCCCCTTGCGTGCAAAAACAACCATTGACAATTAAATTCGTGATGGAATCGTGGGGCTTGATGTTAGAAGAATGCTCAAGCACATTGGCAAGTTGTACTGGTTACTGGGACTGTATCTTACTACCGAGTACGTTGCACCGGACATTTGAGATGCTTTCATCAATTTATGTTTTCTAAATCGTATTTCATTTGAATGGCCTTACAGTTAAAAGGTTACAAAACAAACAAGTCATTACAAATAAAAGCGTAGTCGGATTCGACCACTATTCAAAGTACACCCAGTTTGCTGCTGATTTCGTGGTTATTTTAATGTATTTAAAGGTTTTCGGTGTAGTGTATGCATTTTAAAAGTTTAAAAACAAGCTAATTGCATAAGAACTATGTAACTAATAACTAACATAACAAATTCAATGAGAGAGATGTAGAACGTTACAAATCATATTACTCCTCGCTTGCTAGAGCCAGCCTACAAATATCTTCAGGGGTAACTGGACCATTGTCAGGAATCATACCATTTTTGAGTAACAATTAGATAATCACCAAATGAATTTTTTAGTCTGGTAACAATACAAGTCAAAATATGCATACCCATTTGAAACCATTCGAGGTGTTTCCGGCATCGTTTCTTGCTGCTTGGATAGCGTTGCGAATTGCAAGTTAGTACGAGATATTCCATTTTGTATTACACGTGGCCAACAAATCATGGCAATGGTGAATGGACAGCATTAACAATCAACTCATAAGAAAAATACATACCCATTTTATAGAGATACACATATTATAGAGAAAAACAATGGCTTGACATGACAAAGTTATATAAGTTTAAGAATTCTCAGAATAAATGTGTGCAAGGTATAAGGCGATGAAGATGATGATATTGACATTTGACATAAGATTCAAAGCTGTAAGGCTAAAGACTATATCTTATCTTTCTAAACCCTTAAAATACAGTACAATTTTCGTCTGCTAATCAACCATTAATCAGTATACATACATATTAATTGTCTAGATTTACGACCAGAATCATTAATGGTTAGGCTATCACAGTCACTGAACTCAGCAATCAATTTAGAAAATTATTAAAAACTAAATCATAATATTAAAACACTATATGATAATATGGATGTGCATCTTAATTTAGGCACTAGCATTGCCATTGACCTTAAAACGTAAGACCATCTCCACACCAGGCCATTAAATACCTTCTTAATCGGATGACCGAACGAATAAAATAGGCATGACTAACTGAATGGTGTTCCATTTTAGTACTTTTGGGTTTTAGAGAAAAGAGGCAATACGTTTAAATTCACTTCACAATGTCTTTTGAATATTGTGAGAGTATTTGTCAAGTAGAGTTAGAATAGCCTGGATTTCCTGGCGTATCATTCCCTAAGCGACTTTGTAGCTCAAGTGGTAGAGTGCAGGGGGCCTAACCCTGAGGTACTGGGTTCGATACCAGTCGAAGTCATTAAACTTTTGTTCATTTCCTTATACATAAAACTCTCAGAGGCTCGCTCCTTACAATATCAATTCAAATGTTGAAATAATTGACTAACTTTATCAAATCGCATTATAATGAAATCTAGGACACTTCAGTTTCAAACTATACGTTTCATTACCTCTAAAATGTTAAAGTGACACTATTACTTTTGTTTGTCAAATTACTCCTAATTACTTATTATTAAGAGCCGTAAAGTAACATACTGGAGATGATTGGGACACGTTGCAAAAATGTCGTCCCCAACATTCTAGTTACTGGATTCCAGGTGAATGTTGAAAAGAAAATACGGCGTTCGGTTTGAATGACGAGTGCCATATCTTGATGAGTATTAGAAAATGGAGTTGATTATAGTTGCTACAGGCGTAGTGGTACGGTGCAAGTCACAAGGAAGGAATGATGTTACTGTAATAAATACAAAAAATCAGGGACTATTAAATTGCTTTAATGCTTATGGCGCAACGTTAACTTAATTTGATGAAGTCTTCGAGGATAAAATTTTGCATGAAACTTTAACCAGTCGAAGGAACAGTCTATTTTGGCTCTTTAACATTGTGTAGAGCTCTTCCTCTATTTGCATTATCCCTCTACTCCATTTACATTCAAAAAGTTTATGGAGCAATAAAATGGTTTGGTGACCCCCAGATTACATCGAAGACATTGGAAAAAATTTTTACTTTGGCAACAGAGCTAATGTTAATGTGTGTTACGGGGGTTCAGTAATCAACAAGAGTTTCTAGCAAAAATACAGTTGATGTATAACGAGTTGGTTCCATTTCACCAGGGCGAATTCGAGTTTGATATGAATAACACTCGCTTCCGGCAACTCAGCAGGAAACTGGAAGTTGTTGAGACTGCTGGTCGACGGACAAGTGCACCCATTTTCAAGCGACTGGCTGCTCTTGGTGAAAATGTTGTAGAAATGCTTGTTCGGGAAAAACTGGACCGGGGAATGGTTTGGATCGACTTCCGTAGCCTTAAGATAGTGTCAGTCAGCTCAGGAAGTGAGCCTAATGGGGATATCTGTCTGATTCATAGAACGGATGACAACGATGCTTGAGTTCCTTTCTACGAATAGGATCAAGTAATTGTTTATAATGAATAATCAATGTTGAAATTCCTTTATGTTTTGGGATGGTACATGTTTTTTGGAAATGGGTACATAAAATAAATATATAAATGCGTCTAAAATGTTTGCTTTTACTCTTCCGTTTCATTTTTAGATGTAACGAAACAATCTCAAGATTATAATTTAATTCGTATAAAGTAACGTGGTGTGGGTATATGCTATTACAAATGCAGGTGTAGGCATGGATTCTATGCTTTATTTTTCAAATTAAGGTTTTTTAATTAAAGAATTATAAAGTATTTGGTAGGACCCCATCATTATAGCTAATGGTTGCTGACACTAAGGGTTATATACTAACTGAAAATTGCAAATATTTCTCATTTTTCGGTTTCTACTTCTGTTTTTTGGTTGAGTTTTTATTTGCAAATCTAGAATAAAGTAGGCGCATCAAGCAGCTCAAGAACTTATTTTATGCAGCCACAAGTCAAGTTCCGCAATCAAATGAGTCATGCAATGATGTTGGAAGTGAGAAACGTAAGGGAGCTTGAGTTGAGTTAGCTGTTACACCAAGTACATTACATACATATAAATACATACATACATTCTATATTTCGGTAATTTTATTAAATTCTCAAACAAAACTCATTTAACGACAGCATCCATCACCATAAATATGCACAATAAAACATTAAAACTCCTAATGTTAATTTTAGAGTTAAGACAGGTTTAATTTCATTCACTATTACAAAATATTATCAATCAGATTCCACATCAGAAATCTCCCGTACGAGAATGCCGGCTCGCGTGATCATTCGTTTCATCGTAACGTCTCCTTCATTTCTAACAAAGACCTCAAGCGCGAACCTGTCTAAGTGGTCCATTTGTTCAAATGCTTCCTTCGCCAGCTCCTCAAATTTCGCCTCAAACCGTGCTGCCATCACAACGAACTTGATTTCTTGGAGATTCTCATAGGGGCAACAACAAACTCCCAAAACCAGTTGTCCATCCAAGATGTTTTCAAGTGTAGCTCAAGCCTCCTTAATTTTGGCATAAGTGGAGGCATCTCGACCAACGGCTTTTCATACTCAAACTCGTCGAAATTAACATTGATCACCAGCCGAACCAAAGTTTGACTGAAGTTGCAAACGGTTCGTAACAGGTCGGATGCAAACAGCTCTTCCATGAAATTCGTTTCATCCTGATCATTTAAAAAAAACTAATTCTTAGTTGCAACCAATCATTAATCTTTTTAAACGATTAAAATATGGTAAACTAAACCATTGAATGGAACACTTTCAATAGTGTCATGCTTACATAAAACGTGTAAAATGTAGCGTATTCCTAATGACTATTAACAAACTTTTGTTTTTGAAATGAAACTTATACAATGATGGTAAAAAAATTACGATTCTACCGTGTGTTCTGCCCCTGCCTCACCATTATACACAAGTTTATGCTAAGAAATGACTACATTGTGTCTCAATGTACCTAAAGTAGGATATTAGCCGATGAAAATAAAGATTCTGGGACAGTTGCGGACCAGGACGAAGAAGAGAAACAACCACTTGTCTCGTCTTCTCTTATTTCTCATATTCATACACAAGCATGAAGACCATGCCGAGTAGCCATCTTAGTAGTTGAGTAAGCTGATAGAGAAGTCATAGTTAGAACCTGAGGACCACACAACCGTTATCGTTTCAGCCCTCAAGATTCTTTAATGGAAAGATTGCGTTTGAGATTTTGAAGTTGTTTAATCCTACGTACTTTGCTTCATGTAATCATGTTCACATTATTAGTCATTACTGTTCCTTGTGTCAGTCGCATGTCTGGTCCTAATAATGCCGTTCAAATAACCTATCAAACAAAACTTCTGTAGCTGGTGTAGCCTTCCATCTGGTAACCACATTGAATTTTAATAGTTTATGTCATCCTCTATTGTTTGCCCTACTTTTTATGACAAATGAATCAAATTGTATGTGCTACAAAAAAGCACAAAATATGAAATTGAATTGAGTAAAAATATATGAATTCAAAATGAGTACAACAGAGTTTGTAGGAATGCATGATGCATCCATTCAAATATGCCTTATTAACTATTCAAAGTAAAGTTGAGTTTAATAGTGTAAGGAGCGAGCCTCTGAGAGTTTTATGTATAAGGAAAGAAACAACAGTTTAGTGACTTCGACTGGTATCGAACCCAGTACCTCAGGGTTAGGCCCCCTGCACTCTACCACTTGAGCTACAAAGTCGCTTAGGGAATCATACGCCAGGAAATCCAGGCTATTCTAACTCTACTTGACAAATACTCTCACAATAGCAACATTCTATTTGTTGCGTTGGCTTACTATGCATATTTAAAAAGAGTATATTTTGTCAAGATTCATTATTTATCAACAGACAACAATCTAAAATGCATTTCTGGTCACCAGGCCACCATAACCTATGAAGTCTGACTAATGTTGAATGTATTTTTTTTGCTAATTGGTTAATGATTCGGTTTGATTTTATATATGAGGTCCTACGATATTTGGAATGATCTTGGCAATTTTATTTGTCTGTGTGTTATGGTAGGGAGAACAGCCAAATTTTTGGCTGATACTGTTGAACACGTTAATAAAGTCGATACAATACAATACATGACCAACAGGTGACATTATACTGATTTGAAACGAGACCCAGCACGCTCCAACAGTAATCGCTTTGACATTCATAAAAATTTAGCAAAATATTGCCATCCTTACACATGACTCAACGCATTTTTGTTATAAAGATCAAATGGTGTTGAGAAATTCCGCTGATAATGTTCACATGGCCCGGCGTGACCTTCGATTTTTGAATTGATTTTATGCTTATATTATAGACCTACAAGAATTCCATTGTTAGGTATGGCGGCAATGGAAGACATTTCAAAGGGAAGAGCATTACTCCAACAATTTTAAACCAATTGACCTGAAATCTTGCACAGTTATTCTCCAAGCGATTCTCTAGGAGGCTTTTAAGGATTTTTTGAAATTCGAAAAGAGACGCCCGTCATCATTGTATTCAACAAGCAACGAGGAATTGCAATTTTACTGTATCAAGATATGAGATGGATAGAAGCTAGTTTATTAAGCAGATAAGTAGGTGACTGACATAGTGTACCATATATAAAACATACATTTTATTCAACATGCTACATTTGAGTCTTGAAATTCAAAGTGCTTTGTTATTAGGTTATCAACATTGTCACCATAACAACAGGTTCATGGTATTCAGTAGCTCTGTTAAGTATATACTTCACATACATGTGAGGTGGCTTTCGTTACATAATACTTAATCACAAAAATATTTTTATTACCTGTACAATCCTAAATTAATTTTTTCCTTATTATCACCAAAATGTGTAGGTTTAGGTCAAAAGTTTGCTTGTAGCATAAACTTGTCAAGCAAAGAGTCCACATTGAGCCGAGTTGCTGTTTCATAAATTAAAAATCTTGCTTTTTTATGCAATGTCGTATGTAACAGTGTTAAAAACGAAAATACACTTTTACTGCCAACATTTTTCTATTCGGGACACTGATAAACGATTATTGTAGATTACTGATCCGCAATAAATTTGTATTGTCTAATAAAAATTACAAAAATACCTTTGTAAAACCGTTTGTATTGAAAAGCCAGTGATACTAAGCCGCATCTCGTACTTACCATTTGGCGTGCTGCAGAGTGGAGAATGCAAAAGTCAAGTTCATTGTAAACATTCAGGTTTACATTGCTTTTCTAATAGTGTCTGGATTAGAATTGACAGCAAAGCTAATTTTATCATCAGGTGAGTACGGGACTACTGTTGATGATGAAACTTACTTCATCATCAGCTATTTGCTACATTCCACTGATGGAAATATTCGAGATATTATGTCTTTTGGTGGTAGTGTTTAAACGTTGGGCTACATTCTCACCATCACGTACTCATTTATTTTGGTATCTTTTTGTAAATTTTTGGTACAATGAAAAAGGTTTTCGATACTCTATACCTCTTATTGCTATAAAAATTACAACGACAAGGCCTTTGTAAAACCGTTTATTTTGGAAAGCAAGTGATACTAAGCTGCATCTCGAACTTACCTTTTTGCGATGATGAAACTTACTTCCTCGTAGGAAGGTACGTTGGAAGTCATGGTATATTTTCGGCTGTATGCTACATTCCAATAATGGAAATATTCTAGGTGTTCTGTTGTGGCTGTAAGGTTTTCAACGTTGGCTACATTCCTTTGTCACGCACTCCTTTATTTGGGCATGTTTCCGTTTTTTAAGTTTAAGGTACATTGAAAAAGGTTCTCCATATTCAGTACTTAATATATGTATAGCAGTCCACACATGCATTCGTGAAGGCTTTCTTTACATACTGATAAACGAATGTTTAGTCCTCATGCATTTTTGTGTGAACAAAATATTTTTGTTCCTTGTTTGTGACTGTTCATAAATATTATCATAGGTTTACTATTACTGCTCTGATCAACATTGCGAGGGCTCGCTCGGTTCAGTTCTGCTTATTTTTTTTAATGTCTCAGTTGCTTAAAAACGAACAATATATTTTTTTAAATCGCGAATTGCAAAATAAGGTAACTGTTTGTAGTTAAATCACTCAATTTTTCTATATCGTGTTTAAGATTTTTAAAGCAAGCTATTGTATGAATTTCTTGCGAAACAGGTGAGGACCATCCGTAATACAACGACCACCAACAAAAACTACCAACTCAAGATGGACAGTCCAGATTTGGTAAACGAAAAGCCTAAATCTTCCAGCTACAAACGTGTAGACAAAACAATCCAAACATACAATTGTCAAGTGTGCTCCAAACCCTTCCCTAAACAACAACATCTTAAACAACATGCGTTAACTCACAAGAGAAAAAGTTTCAGTGCAAAACGTGTGGAAACAAGTTTGCTGATGCTTCGAACTTAAAAAGGCACGAACGAATTCACACGGGGGAGAAACCGTAAAAATGTGAATTGTGCCCAAAATCGTTTTCCGTCTCAAGTAATTTGAATTTGCATAAGCTTATTCATTCCGAAGAAAAGCGTCACCACTGTCCTCTTTGCGACAAGAAATTTACACTAAAGGCTCATTTAGAATCCCATTTACGAGTTCATACTGGCGAAATGCCATTTAGTTGCGAACACTGTAACAAAAGATTTAAAGACAAGTCGCATTTAAATAGACACATCAAGGCTGTACATTTAAAAGAAGTTAAAAAGTTTAGGTGCGTCGTTTGTTTGAAAACCTTTCAGACGGTCCAGTCACTTAATCGTCACATGCACATTCACACTGGTGAAAAGCCTCACCAATGCCACGTTTGCAAAAAGCGATTCCGCCAACAAGGTACCTTAAACACCCATATACGTACCCACGCTAAAGAGAAACCATGTGTTTGTGAAATTTGTGGAAAACGGTTTGCACAAGGACAGGAGTTGTCAACACACATCCGGGTCCATCTGGGAGAAAAGTTTTACAAATGCTCTCTATGCTTGAAAGAATTTTTCACTAATACAGGTCTCCGTCTTCATAAACAATCAATTCATGGAACGGGGTTGTTGCACACATGTGTAATTTGTGAGAAAAACTTTAAGTTTCTTAATCAACTCAAACACCATGTTCATCGACATACGAGGGAGAAGTCAATTACCTGCCAAATATGCGGAGCAGAGTTTGCTGGAAAATGTACTGCTAAAAGACACAAGCAAACACATGTACAAACTGAGAAGGCGTACGAGTGCATTATCTGCATGAAAAGGTTTGCGTCGCTCAAGTTGCTTTTGAGACACACACAAACCCATTTAAATGAAAGACCATTTTTGTGTAAATTTTGTGGCGAAGAATTTCGTTCCACAGTTGATAGACATGAAAGAAAATGCTGCAAAATGAGAATTAAGCATTGAATTATTGTATTAATGTTTGAATTTCTTAAATAAGCTAAATGTACTGTTAAAAGTATCTGTAAGTATTTTTAATATTAAATTAATGTGAAAGAATAAAACATTAGTGTATGCCTTAATGATTTGAAATTAAACAACTCATTGACAAATCCATCCTGTATCAATTTATTATTCATGAGCATTTCCGGTCAGTCAGCGGCGTCGCAACGTAATTTTTTTGGGGGGACATTACATTCAAAATATTCCAAACTTTCGGAAATTCATTGGGTTTTAATGTATTTCTTATGGGGCTTCTAAAATTCTAATACAAAAATTTGACTTTTCGGCATAAGTACCTGAAATGTTCTATCACTTTTAGTACTTTGTGGAACTATTACCATGAAGAAACATTTTTAACTGTAGGAACGTTACATTAAAAAATGCATTCTATTGTAAGGCGTAAAAACGGTTGAAAGCATGCAAAAAACCAAAGTACGTTGGACACGCTAGACTCGTAATGTATTTAACTAACTTGCATTACTGCCATTAGCCATTAATACTGCGGAATAAAGTCAAATGAGAGTCCCAATGTTCGGCATTAGAGAATGGCTGGTGATATAAGCATAGAAAGGTTGTTGTGCGTGTGACGGGCATTGAACAATTCTTACAAAAAATTACAAAACAAAAACTGCTTTTGTTTACAATATATACTTTGAGGCAGTAGTGAGTACGGCCGATAGAATCTTCTGTAGTTCTGTAGCAATGCTACATGAAGAAATTCACGGCTAATACAGTTTAAATGGGAAGATTTTGCATTCTTGGTATTTACAAAAATGTTATCACGCTTCAGGAGTGTTTTGAATCTGCGAAGATTGCCTACCCATGAGTGAGTTGAATTATAATGGCTTTATACATTCTTCTACAATAATGGTTTAGAAATATCATATATTTTAGGGTTAAATTTGTATTTAGCATTAAAATTGTTAAGTTGAGGGTTTGAAATGGAAGCAATAACACCACCACCACCTACATGAGCAGACAAAACCAGTAAAGCTGGAAAACCCCGTGTTTTTACAATTTTTAAATCATAAAAGTAATGAGTTTGAAAGAACAGCTTGTATTAACATTATCACAACTTCAGCTGTTTTTTATATGTAGAAGCTCATTCAAGTGATTCCAAGACTGCGATGGTTTGCAGTTGTAATTTCGTTTTAAAAATCTGCTGTTGTCTAAAGGAAGTCAATGTTCAGTTGTATAACGAAAACAAGTATTATACGCCAACTTAAAACTCTTGTCTCGATTCGAATAATAAAGTATCAAGAATCAAATAAGCCTTGCAAATATATTCCGTAGCAACATTTTTTCCACGCGCAGTGATGAAAGATCGTCCACTAATCTAAAAAAAGGTCACAGTTCATGGTATAATTCTCAGAAACACGCTACATTTCAATCAGGGAAAAGCAAGGTGTTAGAATTTGCTTTCTAATGAAATATGTGACACATGTTTGTTTACATAATAATATGATGAGAAAACTACATGGCCAATGACCACATGTCGTACCATTTAGTGTACAAGAGAGTAAAGTACTTTACATATTTATAAAGATCTTAGTCATAAGTATGATTGGGAATGAAAATGCAAGTTTCATTCTTTCATTCAATTAAGATTCATTGTAAACGCACAACCAGGCATCGCTTTCTTGACGTTATCAAGATGAGAAGTATGAAATCGATGTTAGTTTCATGAGCATAAATACGAAACGCAACCAGATATAGAGGAATACAATT
>JAQGAP010002618.1:0-14560 GCA_034697805.1 Orchesella bifasciata | reverse complement strand
AATTATTCATCCATACTATGCAAGCATAGTTTAATACACTGAATATGTATGCGTTTACAAGTATATTTTTATTTTCCTTAGACAAAACAGATTTTAAGGTGTAGAGCATTGATAGATTCTTGTAGCATTTTTTACATACATATCTACATTGTTCAACAAACGAAAGACAAGAATCTATGTACACACCCAGTATTTTGACGGATTTCACTTTCTCAATATTCACATTGTCAATACATACATTAATATTGTTTAAGTCTATTTTTGCCTTAGGCTTAGTATAAATATAACTTGCGTCTTGTTCACATTTAAATTAACATGATTATCTTTTAACCACATATTCACTCTATTTAGATCAGCTTCAATTTCGGAGATCATTTTTCCTATATCTTTAATGTGACATGAGTTGGATAGGCTTGTGTCGTCGGCAAAAAGCGTAGACTTACAATTGTGTATACATTCAGGCATATCATTTATGCATATACTAAAATATAAACTGCTTGTTGCAGCTCCTTGCTGTATTCCTTTAGTCGTATATTTTGTAGCTGATTTTTTACCATTGATTTCGACATATTGGGATCTATTGTGAATAAGAGCTTCAATTAGTTTAAAATTTACTCCATACCATGCTAGTTTTTTAACAAGAATGTCCCTATTTACGTTGTCAAATGCTTTTTGTAGGTCTAACGCTACAACAGCACATACCTTGTTCTCATCCAGGTTTTCATATAAATAGTCAGTCAGTGCAACTAGAGCATGATTAGTTGTGAGTTTTCTACGAAACCCAAATTGACTTTTAGTGAATAAACAATTCTCTTCAAAATAATCACTAAGCTGCTTGTATAAGCATTTGTCTAGTATTTTTGTGATGACAGCTTGTATACTTATTGGACGAGTCTCGTTTGGTGATTTCGGATCTTTACATTTTGGAATAGGTATAATTCTTGCTATTTTTAAACAGTCTGGAATATCACCAGTTTCACTGAAGTTGTTAAAAATATTTGTGAGTGTTTGAACAAAGACTTTTGACTCCATGGCACATTCTATTATTCTATTACTAATTCCCAGAGGATCGTTTGACTGGGAGCTATGATTTTTAATTTTTTTCCATGCCTTTTCAACATGCATGTTGGTAAAAGGAAGAAGATTAAATTGTTTATTTTGAGGGTTAATATTAGGAGGTTTAGTTGGTATTTTGATACTTATGTTAGAAACAAGACTGGTCGTTTTTATGTAAAAGTCATTAATGACGTCTGGCTCAATTAAGAGACTTTGTGGATCCTTTTTAAATTGTATGGTCTTGTTTAGACCTTTCCATATACCATTTTTACTAATGTTCTCATTCAGCTCATTTTTGGTATCAAGCATAATATTACTATTGATTGTTCTTTTCATGTCCTTAAGAGTCAACTTGTCAGGTTTATTTGGCTTACGCTTTTGTTTGTTACATAGCTTAAGTCTTTGTCTCATAAGTTTTTTCGTAAGATATTCGTTTCCAAATAATATGTAAAAACGTTTACCTAAATCGTTCTATGAAAGTAAGTGCAATTATGGTTTGATCAATAATGCCACACAATTATGTTAATATGTTTAAAAAACGAATGACTCAGTATTGCACGGAAGTAATTAAAAGTTTCTTTCACGAGTTGCAGAAAGTAAATATATTATTCCGTTTATAATGTCAAGTTTAACTTTTCCTTTGGGTCCACCTCAGTTCTGTTTTCATCAAGTTTTTAGAAGCTAGTTAATAATCACCAATGTTTCAGGAACCACATAAAGAAAACCGGAATAAATAAATTTTTCGGAATTATATAACCATGTTTGACGTGTCTTTAAATTTAGGTAGTATTATCCCTGCGAAAGTGGCTCAAACTCTACATAACTTCTTTCGACCAATGCATTTCCAGGTAGGTCCTTTACAAAACTGAGAAAAAACTCTGAGTTTACGAGTTCAAAATTCATACGATACAAAGAAAATGTATTCGCTGGTTATACAACGTAAGGATTTTAGGTAGAAATGGATTTTAAAAGTCGTAAGCCTTTAATCAATACTTTCCTAATTTACTGCCTAGCTGAAGTTGGAAAGAATTTCCGCCCCAATCAATTAAAATTTGCTCGTACCGAACACACATTTCCAGTACTAAAAGTACCTGACGGATGGGTTGCTATGTGTATGCTTACCAGAAAAACATGAATAATACTTTGAACAAAAGTTTGAAAAGAAATTTCTGGAAGTAAAAGCCTTCGCCTAAAAGTATATAATCCCATACAAGCAAATCTCACTATGGAAAGATGGTATGGCGTTTAGTTTCAGTACGTTATATACCAATAGAAGTAGATTTAATACCAAAAATCAATATTGCCGTGAACATCCACTTCATTTATATAAACTTTTTTAACATTGAAGTATTTGGCGACTGGCAACGGATTGAATGAGTCAGGTATTTTTTCTTAACTCCGGCATATAAAGAAATCATAAAGCATAAGAAAAATATTCATTTTAAAACTTGTAAAGGAATTATCGCCACCATCCGTTTTAAACTTTGTTTTGCTTTACGTCTTTGAGCAGTTTATCGACGCAGAGGTAGCCATGTCTGCTACAAATATTAAAATAAATCCCAAGAAAAAGAAACACCAGAATGAAGCTGATTGTTCTGTCATTACTCCTCTGATTATACAAGCTATGTATTTATATGAGCTATCGTTCGGTCTACTTCCGCCAATTCTCGTGGACATTTGCATGACGCCTGGAACGGTTCAGTTCAAAGTTAAAAAAATAGATCGACAAGCCCAAATTTGGATTCTTTTTCTCGCCCTAATAGGAGCTTTTGCTTTCAGTGCAACTGGACTTGTCTTAGCGAAGAAGTATTTTTATCCTGATCAATCCAATTTGAATATTCCAGTAATTGTTATGTTGATTGGCATGGAGTCAGTCATCTTGTTTCTTTATGGACTGAAACTAACTCTCTATTTGAACAGAGGCTTACTCCACTACCTGAATACAATAATTGCTAATAAACTGGATTTCCGTAAGTAATGTATCGATATCAAGTTTTCTATGAAGTCTTGGTATTTTGACACTAAAATTTACCTATTGAAAAACAGGCTACAACAGAAACACAAACAATGCTAGAGGCAAAATGGATGTTCCAGGACTTCTCTTGTTTTACTACATGGTTGGAGTAATCTTTTTTGGACTTCCAGGCCCACTAGTTATTTCCTTTTGGATGAATCCCATCTACAGCATTATAGAGGAGCTTTTCTTGCCACATCGCTATGACCATACGCAACTCCAAATTATATTTTCATTCCTCTTTTCTGTTTTGCTGCTTGAGTTTGCACTGTGTATATTTGTGAAATGCTTATGGATTGCAATTTGCATGGGAATGCTTCTCGGAATCACTGTTACATCGTATTACTACTCATTGATGAATGCTAAATTAGCCAATGCGGCATTTCTCCGCTACTTTGAACATATGACAGTTTACTTCTGCACACTACGTATTTTGATTGCATATCTCTGTTTTACAATGGTAGCTTGGACAATTCCTGCGTTTATTTGCATTGCCTGGTTTTCAGCTCGTTTGGGTCAGTTTCTACCTATTTTTATTAGGGTTGGTGCAATAGCGTGCTTCGTTGGTGGAGTTGGGTTGGCCATCCAGCTCATGTATGAAATGGCAAGTTGTCGTCATATTAGTGAAAATATTGTGAACTCTAAAAGAGGTCAGTTTCACTCCTACAATCGAAACAAATACAATTACTATTACGTCCTCAAGTGGAGAGCTCAGGGGTTTCTGCCCACTTACTGTGGATCACAGTTTTTGGTGTCTAAACAGGCAGTTATGATTTATCTTGATGTAATTAGTGGTAACATTTGCAATGCATTGTTGCTTATTGACCCTTGAGATAAGTAAGGTGACCCTGTCACTCGATTAGTTTCTTAGATTTTACAAAATGTTTGGTTTTTGTGTTGAAAAAAATATTTGTATCATGTTCCTAAGTTTATACTTCACTCGATTTATGGTGTACATAAGATATTCAATAAATCGATTGTAAAAACTTAATATTCCAAACAAGTCGATTGCTGCTATTAAGCTAAATAAAGTCGGTAGTCCTCTAGAATCATCGCCTAATCATTGTGTTTTGCAAGTAGAGAGACAAGAAAGATAGAGACAGCAATCGTGATTTTTCGTTCAAAATCTGTTCCCTTCGAGGATGAGATTTCAGGGAAAATCAGATCCTTAACAACTATCCAACTGTCAGTCAGCTGATGATTACCGTTAAAAATAGGTCACTAGTCAGTGTCCTTTCTACAATGCATGCATAAATATACCCTAAACTTCTGGGCAACAACAATATGATTTGTTAAGAATGTTATGAGTTTTGATGTTTGGCTTTGAATATCCGTCTGTATAAAAGTGAATTAGTTTGATAACCAGTAATCCGCTTAAAAACGTTTGCCTGGAATTACCGGAGGTGGTCTCGCGATTTCAAAAATTATGTAATTTTACGTAACCAATATAGAAAAAAGTCGTCGAGGATACAATTTTCCCTGAAACTTCAAGGTGCCGAAGGAACAGGGATTTTTAGCTCTTTAACATTGCGTAAATGGAGGATTGCTATCTCTATCTGTCTAAACCTCGAATGTTTTGCATGAATCCCTTGGCAACCAAAAATTGATTGAACATTCGAGAATTCCTTCGCAAGTCGGTAAATTAAAAGTTTTAAAAGTAAGTTTATGCCAGATTTAACATTAGGAAGAACGAAGGTACCTGAAACTATTTTATCATTGTTAAATTGTAGAAAATCATAAATATTTGATACAACGGTATGGAAACATTTTATACGGAATATGAAACCTTCTACGAAAAACACAAAAGTTGTGGGAAGTACATATAGACTTGCTTTCCTGAATTACGGAAGGCTATTTCCAAAAGAAAATACAATAGTTAATATTTTTATAGGTGATAGCACTTACCATTTTACATCTTTCTTTAGTACCAAAATCCATCAAGTTTGTCCATTGTGAAAGTTGGGACCCACTTTCCCAAAAAAGTCTAAAAAGAAATACCACGCTGGTGACAAGACGATTTCATAAAACTTCATCAACCCTTTTTTTAATGTGTGAAATGCTTTCTCTACGTTGGACTTTCACCCGTTTTACGAAAACGATTTCCTTAAAGTCGGGAAATATTCACAAACATAGCGCCCACAAAACCTGGCTTTTGCAATAACAATAAATGTTAAAATTATGCCCTACATCAGCTAGATTTTTAACATTTATCGTCTAATTCGTTAAAATGGACGGATTTGGTACTACAGAAAGATGTAAAATGGTAAGTGCTATCACCCATAAAAATATTAACTATTGTAGTTTCTTTTGGAAATAGCCCTCCGTTATTCAGGAGAGTTAGTCTATAAGAAGCATACATAACTGTAACCGTTGTGTTTACTTAAACGTGGACAATTAACAATTTATAAGCTCTTTTATTGGAAAATGTCTGGTATTGGAGTTAGGCTGCTCTATTGTTTTACGGGCTTCTATTACTGTTCCATTACTACTTACTTATGATATTTGTGAATTGTTAAAAAACTTGTAATAAAACAATACACGCATTGCTCTGTGAATGAAGACCATCAATTATTTTTTGATGATTTCTTTCAAAATAAAAACATTTGCATGGTTAAGTTTTTTAAGAAGGTAACAGGAAATATTTTTACAATATATTATGAGTAGCTGAATTGTGTTGCAATGGAAACACAAAGAATGTATCTCACATATGTCTTACATGACTAACGAGCAAAGTACATAGATTGTTGGACACGGAATTGGACCATTTGTGTTTTAAAATTTAGACACCTATGAATAACTACTTTCCCCAAAATATTGGGTTTCGATGGACATTTTTGTATCCGTGACAACGGATTGAATTTTATAAAAATTCCAAGTTTGCGAAATTTTTGTCAAATCTGATGTAACCCTACACTTCAACATATTAGAGCTTAAAATGGAACTTATTCCACAGTTTTTTACCGCTTTTCACTAAAATTTTGAAAATTTTAAATTTGCAAAAAACTGCACAGGGCTGCCCTTCTTACTTTAAATTTTCGCGTGTTAATTTGCATAAGGTTTGCGCAGGTTTTGAAAGTTGTCATTTTCAAAAATTCAAACCGTTGCCACGGATACAAAAATGCCCGTCGAAACCCAATATTTTGGAGAAAGTAGTTATTCATAGGTGTCTAAATTTTAAAACACAAATGGTCAAATTCCGTGTCCAACAATCTATGTACTTTGCTCGTAAGTTGAAATCTATGATGTCAAAATGAAATATCTGCATACTGATTTATAGAAAATTCTACAACGTGAGTTGATCTTCCGTTTCTTTTATTATTTTTAATAATTTGAAATGGGATTTCAACGAGTGTTTATTTTAACTTTTATTTAACTCAACGTTTTGGTCGATCTCCGACCCTCATCAGGAGCAAATTTAACGATAAATGTGTAAGACAACAATTAGTAGTGACATGAGAAGAAATTAGAGATACGATAAATGTAAATATTTGTAAATTAATAAATACTTATTAGTAATGGATTCCAATATTTTTTTATTATTGTTTTTAAAAGTTTTTTTTTTCTTCAAAACTCCGAACACATTCTTCACAAATTTCTCCACATATCATATAAATCTTTCAATACGCAATAAATGTAAATCTAGAATTACGATTACATAATTATGTGCATAGAATTGGCTTGGATTTGGCTGTTACATGCTGCAAACGAAATTAAAGGAAAAAACGCATTACGAGCAAATTTATTCCATTTATCTACATAGTGCCAATCTATAGTTCATTTTTATCACCTTTTCTTTGACAACTCCACCATTTCTTTAACAACTTTCTCGCATTCCACGGCCAAAATACGTGCTTCCACCGCGCTAATATTTGTTTGGTCACCTCCAATTATATAGCGAACTCGACCGTTGCAGCTTAAAGCGAAGGAACCAACGGCTGTAAACATTTAATTATTTTTTAATAAACTCAAATATATAATTCATCCAAAATTGCTAAGAAATTTTATATCAACTAACCAAATCCTCTTGGGGAGCTGCCTCCAACAAAAACCTCCAGAACTTTGCAACCTCCAAACTCAAAGTAAGTATTCGGACCGGGAACATTCGAAAAAATGACAGTGCTACTCAAGAAACTCCCTTGAGCTGGAATCAATGATGTTGGTAAAATTCCCACGAGATTTGTAAGCAATGAAAAACTCAAAGGAGTTACGGAATGCTTCAGTTTTTCGAACTCCGTGCAAATGTTTCTCGCTGTTTTTTCTACATCCATAATATCCACGTTGACAGGGATTTTACAAAACGTCCAATGATTGCACAAACTTTCAGGATGATTGGGAAGTGGCACAGGGCAAACTACGTGAAGTTTAGAAATATTTCCTGTCACATTCCTTTTTTTCATCGCTCTTGCAGTTGCCTGCATAATTATTGCAGTCATGACGCTAGCCAAGCTCATATTCCAAACGGATTTGATATCTTTCAAAGTTTGGAGAGAAATGAAAGCTGTTTGTTGACCCGCAAATTTTCCTTTTCGCTTATTCACCACCTTTTGAAGCCACTCATTGTTGTCGTTTGAAAAGTACATAGTTTTCAGTACGTGATATGGACTCTCAACAAAAATGCGCAACGCTAAAACAACTTTTTCATGAAAGTTCAGTCCTGAAACTGCCTGATAGTTTTTTAATGGTGATGGAATAATCTTGTTTGAAAATCTTAGCAACATATTCACAATAGAAAATCCGTCAGCAAGGCAGTGATGAACTCTAAAAATCAGCACGGATTTGATTTTTGGGTCTTCATCACTTTGTAATCTTGGAATGAGGAGAATTTCCCATGGGCTTCGCTCAGAATCGAAAGGGTGGAGGTTGAGTTCACAGATCAACTCCTTCATTTCTGAATGCTTTATCAATTCATGGGGATTTGATTCGTTAAGGAATTTGATGTGATCTTCTAACTTGAAGTTGGTGACATTAAACCAGAAATTGTAGCCCAGTTTTCTTACAATTCGTTGTCTCAGCTGCGGATAAACCGAATGACCTTCCTCGTTGTGATGCTCGATAATCCGGTCCTTGAACGAATTAATTAAGTGAGTTTTATCCACAACACCGTCCAAATATAAAATGGGCTGCAGCACGGGTTCCGGATTTGTGTAAGGTGATCCAGCACTTAAAACTGCATCAAGCCCTTTCAACATTTTACCAAACCGCTTGTCAGTTTGCTGGATGATTTTTTCCACAATTGAACGATAGGCAATTATTACCACAATTAATGGGAAAAATATAGGATATCCAATGGTCACTGTAAGAATTGTCAATGAAACTAGACAAGTTTCATTAAAAACTTTAGAATTTCTAAAAAAAGAAGCCATTGTGACCTGAACAGCAGGATAAAAAGGTAGAAAATATGCAGCAAAATACGTAGCTTTCAACTGCGACTCGGAGTCAAATTGAAACTAAGTCCCAATGATTTTGTTGCTTTTAAAGCTCAGTTGCACGCAACCGGTTTACCTCCCTGATGGGAACAATAACTTATGGCTTTGGGCAAATTTAATGTGGGTGGCCGTGGCACGCCGGTGTAAAAAGTGGAAAATAATGCATGGGAAAACTGGAAAAGTACATTTGAAGCTTTTATTTTTTACCCCATATCAAGCACTTACATACCTATGCAAAAATGTTGGAAAAATATAGATGGGTGACTGGACCCTTGGGAAAACATGTTGCGAAATTTTTTATAATTTACATCATTGCCTCCACAGTCACACGCAAGCTCGCAAATGCAATTAGCTAGGTAATGATAAAATCCCAGAAAGGCAAATTATCATTATGTTTTACATTACATTATTTTACATTATATTCAGCTTTTTGTTCTCGAGGTGGTGACAACTCCACCATTTCTTGTACAACTTTCTCACATTCTTCAGCCAAAATGCTTGCTTCTACGGGGCTAATGTTTGCTTGGTCGCCTCCAATTAAATAGCGAACTCGACCTTGGTAACTAAAAGCCATGGAGCCAACAGCTATAAAAATAATATTGTCACGCATAAACTTCAAGTACCCAAATAAAATCAAGGAAAAGTATTAGCAACTTCATTTCAATTTTACCACATCCTCGTGGAGAACTTCCTGCAACAAATACGTCTAGAACTTTGCAGCCCCCAACATCATAGGAAATGGACGGACCAGGAACATTCGAGAAAATAACGGTACTACTTAAAAATCTCCCAGTAGCTGGAATCCAAGCAGTTGGTAAACTTCCCACGAGATTCGTGAGCATTGAAAAACTCATAGGAATTATGGAAAACCTAAGACGCTCAAACTCACTACAAATATTTCTCGCTGTCTTTTCCACATCCAAAATATCAATGTTTACAGGGATTTTACAGAAGGTCCAATGATTGCACAAACCTTCAGGATGATTAGGGAGAGGCACAGGACTAACGAAATGAAGCTTCGAAATGTTGCCTGCAACATTATTCTTTTTCATCACTCTTGCAGTCCCTTGCATAACGATTGAAGTCATGATGCTGGCCATGCTCATATTCCAAGTGGATTTGATATTTTTCAACGTCTGGAGAGAAATAAATGCTGTTTGTTGGCCCGAAAATGTCCTTGTTGGCTCTTTCACCGCCTTTTGCTGCCAGTGATTGACATCGTTTGAAAATAACATGGTTTTTAGAGCATGATACGGACTCTCAGCAAGAACACGCAAGGTAAGAAACAATTTTTGAACGAAATCGGGGGTAAACTGAGGATTTTGAGATGGTGTTGGAGAATAGTTTCTTTGCAGTCTGAGCAACATATTCACAATTGAAAATCCATCAGCTAGACAGTGATGGGATCTAAATATGAGCACAGATTTGATTTGCGGGTCGTCATCATGCTGGAATCTTGGAATGAGGAGAATTTCCCATGGACTTTGTTCACTGTTAAATGGGCGAGCGCAGAGTTCTCCAGTTATCTCCATTATGTCCGACTGCTTTACCAACTGATGAGAGCAACTTTCGTTGAGATATTTTATGTGATTTTCCAACTTGAAGTTGGTGACATTGAGCCAGAAATTGTAGCCCAGTTTCCGTTTAATTCGTTGTCTTAATTGGGGATAAAGAGGATGACCCTTCTCGTTCCTTTCGCTGATAATGCGGTCATTAAACAAATTAATTAAAGGAATTCTATCTAGAACTCCGTCCAGATACATAACGGGTACGAGTACGAATTCCGGACTTGTGTATGGAGATCCAGCACTTAATACTGCATCCAGTCCTTTTAACATGCCTCCAAATCTTTGGTCAGTCTGATGCACAAATTTTTCAACTATTGACCGATAGGTAAATATTAAAACGAAGATTAGCAGGAACAAAGGATAACCAAAAATGATTATAAAAATTGTTAACAAAACTAAACATTTCTCTTCGAAAGTGCTACACTGGTTGAAAGTAGCCTTCATTTTTGAAAAGTTTAACAATAAGAAATTCGATTGCGCAAATAACTATCCTTCAGAGTTGGTTGCGAGTTATGATCCAAATCGAGACTCAATTGATTTTGCATTTTGAGAATGCAGTTGCAATTTGAGAGCAGCGTATTTTCCTCATGGGAGAAAAACTCCATAAATGACGTAAACCACACTTTTAGTTAACCGACCCACGCATGCCTACGTATCGGCATACCTGTGCCAGCCTGAGTGACGCAGGATGCATCATGGAAAGGTAAATTGCGAAATGCATTCGAACGAAGTGGAATGCGTGTGTGTAATGATTTGCGCCTGTTGTAGGTAAACCAATTTTGGAGAGCTATCATGAAAATTGTGATGGTTGATAATTTGTGGGAAAGTACTTCGTAAACATATTCATCATTTATCACGTATTTTTAACATCGACTTTAACATACGCATGAGGATATGGGAGGCAAGTTGCAAGGTTGAATCAAGTTCAATAGCAGCGCAAATTTATGTACGAAAAGGAAAATGAATGCAAGTTATTATTCCATATGATGAAATTCGGTGTCATGCTATTGATAAATGTCACAGCTTCAATGAGATAATATAATCTAAAATATATGTAATATTTAGAAAAGTTTTCATTCACAATATCGTATTTTGTATTGCATCTCATTCTTCAATTCTATGGAACATATCATGCTAAAATAAAATTGAAGTCGTCTCGTAAACTATTTCTTTTTTACTTGATTTTATTAAAGGGCATTTCTATACCGCAACGCAGTTACGTTAATCCAATAATTCCAACCTTTTCATTAATGTTAGGTTTTTTTTATTTTTCTGAATATGAAAATGAATGAAAAATAAGTCCTATGAACTAATGTCCGTAGTTGGCAAGAATTACATGGATTTTAATTGCTTTCAATTTTCCAGTGTAATCATATTTGACATTAGGATATGCAAACCAAATTTCGTATTTTAAAAAACCTCCAATTTCATTCACCTACAATTTGACAAATTATACTTACATTCCAGTCTGATACAAACATTGATAAAAATTTACTATATATTTAAGTTGAAGCTAATAAACGGTCGCAAAAATACTCAAGTATGTAAATTGCTTTCAAAAGTTCAAGCGGAATAGTGGTGAAATTCATGCTTCAAATGTTTCTTATCAATTCGAATGTTTTTCTTCAGAGAAACACAACGAGATATGTGCTTATATACAGTGTAACTGTAACTAAGTACATTCGAAAAAGTTTCGAATAAGTATGTAGTTATACGATGGTGCTAAACACAAATCAATTCATATCTCCGGAACGGAATATCCTATCTGGACCATTTAAGTGTCAAAACGTAAAACTAGTGGCAGAAAAATTGAAATCAATTTGATATCAATTCCAAATACAATAATTTTGGACTGACATGAAAAAGAATGGTTTCCAAGGTGGACCCAACATGGTCACTCCATGATTTCTCCACTCTCGTAAAAAAATTTCACAAAAGCTCGGTTAATTCGCCATATACACACTTGGGGCATCAGTTTGAGGTATAATTCATGTACCTATCGTTCATACTTTGGAACGTATCCTCGTTCATACAAAAAATGTCGTATTTCTTCAACTAAATAGCTGCCTTTGTACCCGTACAGACACTTAATAACTATCAGTTATATCATAGAATAGTTTACTCCGTCTCTGAAGTTTCTTTCCCCTTTTTGGGATCAGCCTTGTTAGTTTAATCGGTTTAGCCTTGACAGAACATTTTCAGAATACTTTCATCAGCAAATTGAACATTTTCTGTAGGACAACAAATGCTACTTACCGCGAATCATTACTAATAATTTACCAAAATTGTATAAAACTTAGGCAATGTTTCTGTATAGCAAAAGCATGATGAAATGCACTAATGATGTTCATCTATCCAATTGGGCTATTATTTAAATGGACGGAATTTAAATATGTCGCTGCCAGTAAAAATACATACAGTAGAACAGCAGCTCGAAATCATGTATGTCGTCGTTTAGTTTTGTAACTTCTTACACATTACAGTACAAGGTTTGCTTGAATAAATCCGAATAGTGTAGAATTTCCAAGGTCTGTTTTGCTGAAAAAATGCTCTTACACGATAACTTGATAAAATACTTCAAATTCCATTCGAAACAGCAGGAGTTTTTAGGAACTTGTCCCATTACATTTCCCTCGTTCCAAACCCTATCGGAAAATACAAAGGGTAAACTAAGATGGGAAGTGATAAAAATGTTTCTTTTCACCATTTACGCAATCGTATTATGGGTTCAACTTCTGCGTGAATGGGGAAACGAGCCGTTAATTTTATGGACAGAAAGTTTGGTATTTGCCGTAGCAAACAGTGTATACTGTTTTACAAAATGGGTAGCTTACAAACGAAAGCAGGATTTGGTTCGGCTGTTCAATTTGATGGTGAACTTTGAGAAAAAACACTTTAATGGTAAGGCAGAACATCATCAATAAATATTTCAATTGAAGTTTATAAGTGGAATGAAATTTTAATTGCAGGATGCCCCAGTTTGGAATCAAACTCAAACAAATTTGAAATAATATCCATGAAGTTTATATTTGTTTGTGGAATCGGCCTGGCTTGGACGTTGGCTCCACCGTACACACTAATGAAGTGGATATGGCCCTGCAATTCGGCAACGTTTGCCTACAAAATTATTCCACAATGTGGGGATTCCTCACTTCAGTTGGAATGGGATTTGAGCTCCAACATCTTGTTGACCTGCATTTGCATCCTCACCTTCTGGTTGCATGTCGATGGGATTGGTAGCTGGTCTTTTGTGGGAGTCGACTTTTCCATTTTACCAGCATTTTGCTTACGTCGTTACCTGCAGAGCATTAAATACCAACTTCAAACCAAACCTGGAAACTCATTTGAGAGTTTGCAAAAATTCAGACAGATTCAAATTCTATGTCGCCACTACAACCTGGTCCAACAAGATGGAATAGTCATTGCCAATGTATTTTTTCTGTTGGTTGCAATTACTATAAGTGCATACACCTTGGTGTACCTTGGGGTTAAAATATCAATTCCAGAACTGACACTGTTTGCTTCTGCCCTCCAAGATGCAGTTGCTGGCTTAGTTTTGTATACCACATTTATGGCACAAGTTCATAGCGAATCCAGAAAGGTTGTGAAGCTCTATAAGCATCATTTGCGATTAAACTCAGATTGGATAATATGGAGGAAACAAAAGGAATTTCAGAAATGTATTCGTTCATGTTTTCCTTTGAAAATTTACATTGGCTACAGTAATTATGTGGAGAATGCTACTCCTTTAGAGCTGTTGAATTTTTGTGTTAATAGAATTGCTGATCTTTTATTGCTGTAGTGCAGTGTAACGTATTGGTACAAAACAGTCCATTATTAGCAAATTAGACACATTTGTAGTGAACATAGTAATGCTGTAAGAATAGTTTTATTCACACAGAATATTATAAATGTTTGTTACTAAAGTTAAAATACTTATGTATTTCATATGTATTATAAATAAACTATTTGACATTGTCAATTTTATCATGATTTTTCGTTACGGCAAAACTAATGTTGCCGTTAAATTAAGCTCAGTATCAGCAATCGTAAAAGCAGTAGAATCTTTCACTACTGCCATCCTTCCAGCTGAAAATCCAACTATTGGACATGATTTGAGTAAGGCCTTTCCACGTCTCGATATTGAGCACAGATGATTGCAGTATATTTTAAATAAAATACAATTTCTATAAGGAATACTTGCAAGCCCAACCATGAAAAAATTTAGACTGGCTCAATTTGGGATTTGTCAAATAACAGCAGTACTGTGCAACATTTGTCGCCTGTATTATGTAAATCGTGTCGTGTGCATACAAGTAATGCTTGTTGCAATACTCAAAAAAATGTTTTGATTACGGTTAATTATTATGAAACACTTCTGAAGTTAAACAACCAAATGAATGCACTATGATTTATGGAGGCCAACTTTTTCTTGAAATGCAAGTTTTGCGTAATTGGGGAAGTTATTTTCAACTGGTCATATTTGAAACGGAGTT
>JAQGAP010002617.1:0-14561 GCA_034697805.1 Orchesella bifasciata | reverse complement strand
TTGCTGTCTATCTGTTTAAAATTTCATCCGCAAACCCATTAATGACATCAAATCCCCGATTTTAAATTACAGTGCAATGAGCAAAAAAACTTAATATTAAAGCATGTAATTTTACAATGTTTCCTAACTCTTTGAAAAATACAGTTCACTTTTTGAAACGTCTGATAACTTGAAAAAGAGAGATTTGTGCTTGCGGTCAGTGTGTTTGGATAGATATTCCTCGCTTTACAAATCAACAATAACAAGTGACAAAATCAGGATGATGATGAGGAAAAATAGTTTTTCAAGGAGCTTGTTCCTTTCATTCCAGCTTCAGGTATGTCATTGCTTGACATTATTATGTGCGCACAATTCCTCTGCATTCGCTGCGTTGTATTTCAGCTCTGAAAGGTACACGTGCTCATGTTTCAGATCAAGCAACCCAAATGGTTTATGGGAGACTCAAGCAACTTGTCGCATAATAGGACTACTCTTTCCCCTTTTTTAGAAAGTTTATGTTTGAACCAAGAATGGAGGAGGAGCTACGGTCCGCTTTTCTTCTCATGTGAAATAGAGAACATAAGATCTGAAAGAGTGGTTGTGAGCACGAGGTTGCAAGCAACGCATTTTTACTTTCCTGACGCTCTTGTCAGAGCGCTTCGATCAAGGCGAGGAGAGCAGCTTGGAAAGTCACTCGGCATTGAGACAGGAAAGAGGGTGCAGCTCATAAATCTTGGGTGTACATATTTTCTGAGAGTTGAACTTTTTGTAATAAAATATTATAGAAAATCGAAACCTTGCCAGTCCGCTTACGAGCGTTAGGAACATTGAATTTAATTATTCATTACAGAACCTTCATTTTCACCGAATATTACGTGATTTTGATTGTAGGAAGAAACAGGGTGATTGCAAAGCTTGTGATCATTATTTGGCAGTACGCAACATTTGGCATACCGGCCACACAGAACCTGAGTTTAATTACTCCTCATAGAAACTTTCATTCACTGATGTACGGTGTACAACTGATCTTATCCAGCGATGCGACATTCGGGACATTTGGATTAGAAATCTGATACAGGACAAGAAATTGGCTATTTACAGCTAGGTCTTCCAGTGATCGTTGGAAGTGGCATCCCTTTATTGAACTTGGGTTTTCACCCTTTGAGAGCGTGTTACGCAACACAACTAACACATGTGTTTGTGCTTGTTTCTGTACCAGAAATGCGTGAAATATCTGGTAAGTACGGTAACAAAGGATAAAATGAACAGCTCGATTTCAGTGCAATACCTACTCACACAATGTGTCAGTCTCGTGTGCACTTAGCGTCTGTCTGAGAATGGAAGAAAATGAACAACAAACTTGCGTTTAAAATCCCTTGGGTTTGACAAAGTGGATGGAAATATCTATATACTGTAATCTAACCCTTGAGTCTGTATAGCCGCAACCTTGCAGGATGCAAACGTCGTCATGTGCATTACACTTTTTATTCCTTGAAAGGGAACCCTCATGTAAAGCTGAAATGGAGTGTGAAATAAGCCATGCTACTACGATGATGTATTCTTATGAATACGCAAGATTTAGTTATTATTGTCATTTTGGAATGCCGTTCTTCCTGTTTTTGATCATCCGGAACTGACATAATGTTTTAGTAAACTGAATTAATTGACACAATGTTTTTCTATGAATATTCATTCCAAAATTTAATCTACAAACAAGAAATGAAGAAAAGCGTTGGTGACAGTACCAAGACACAAGCTAAAAAATGAGTAGTTTCAGAAAGCATTCTCCTTTTTTAAGTAAAAACATTGTTTTGAACTGAAAGTATGCATGTGTTCAAGAAGACTAAACGCATTTGAAAAAGCTGAAGCATTGATTCCTGGTTTTGTCATGACTTTCAGGTTACCCCAGAAATTTAACTGAAGATTTTCGAACTGCCGATAATGGAGAGCAAATTGTTCCAGAAAATACTCTCTCACTCATTCTCGCCTCCTCTCCAAGGAATCTGAAACTGATGTTGACAAGTATGAAAAGTGCCGACATCACAACAAAATAGCGCTTGAGATATCATATTGTACAAAACCGGAACTTTGTGTTTTGTATGATGAGAAAATGGAAAGGAATATGTACATGTTTGCAGGAACTGTCTTGTGTTTGGTTTACTACAACTAATGTGTGGACATATTGGTAAGTAAAGGGAAACTCATAGCTCAGGGTAAATCTTTCACGCAATAGCAACACACATAATGTTTCTGTAGCGTGGTCCCGTATAACGCTGAGAATGAATGAAAAGACAAACCCATGTTCACGAAATGCACTCACAAAACACTGTGTTGGGAAAGTAGATCCACAGGTGCAGAGGAAATACCTGTACATTAGGAAACTTGATCCTGAGTCTGTAAAGATACAATCAGCTCCTTGCACTTGTTTGTGTGTTTGTGTGGAGTGAGTGAGGAGATATTCTCATAACTTTACTATTTTTATTCTAGAATTCTGGAGTTCAGAATGACTTTATAATGATAACAACATAACTTTTTACAGACTCCACGCTTACTTTCAATGAGAAACAAAACCAAAAACATGTTGATTCAAGCAACAGGGAACTAAATTCAGCTCAAAGGTGTCCTTTCACTTTTCACTTCATAATCAACAAAAACTAATAAATTTACTGTCATAACTATTATTATGTATTAAATCTGAAAAAATAACTTCACCATCTTATGAGTGAATTGAATTTTACAAATTTTATTTCAGGAATTGAATAAGAGCATAATTTATTTCGGTTGAATACATATATTACAGACAAAAAGATTGTAATTGATTGTATTGAGATAATAATATTTCTTAGCAACTTTATGTGAGATTCCGATCAATTATTTGAAATACTTTATTCTTATTGACTGGCATGAATGGCTCAACGAGATTACGAAAAATTTAATCTCCTTATAAAAAATTGAAAATAAAACTGGAATTATAATATGTACTCGTATCTTCACAAATACTTAAACTAATTGATAAGTTATTAAAATGAATTGAATTTAAGGAAGATAGATTCATAAAGAAGTGATGCCAAAATGTCCCTAATGAACTGGATCCCTGGAGCACTTGTAGACGACTGGAAAATGTCTTCCAAGGTGTTCATTCCGCCTCTCTGTTCTGACACCAATGATTTCCACAGAGGGAGGAACTAAAGGCCAAATCAGTTCGCAAATCCCACGCAGCCGAGTCCCGAGCAGGGCTTCATTTTTAAACTCATCCTCAATATCTTGAAGTATGACTGTCTTCAGCGACGGAAACCGGAACCCAAAACGGTTCTCTAGAGTCTCATCATCATGTCGTCCTCGACTCACGAACCTAAATGGAAGGATGAGCTTCTTTAGTTTTGGAAACAGAGTTATAACCTCATCATCGTCATTATCACCATGAATGAGTGCGGACAACAAGGGTCTCTCCACTGCTTCCTCAACCCTTCTCACATACAAACTGAGGAGCTCGAGCGTCGACGAAAAACAGCGGACAAAGTTCAGCAGATTTTTGAACGCAATGAAAGTTGTAGCGTCATCTCTTCGGTGTATTCTGAGCGCGAGATGCTTTAGCTTTGGCCAAAAGTTCCCCCAAACTCTATCCGGATCGATTGTATTAACACTCAGCGTCTCCAATTTGAGGCTCTCCAGTTTTGGAAATGTGTCCAGTATGTTTCTGAACGTGGGGTCGGACCCATACGAAATTGTGAGAAGTCTTATCTGAGCTCCGTAACTGATGGATAATTTTGCAATTGTTTCTTCAGCATTTGTATCCCCAATCACCATTTCACACAATCGGTTGAGGTTTGCAGGGTATTCCGCTCTGTTGATGCGCTTCTTCGTCAAGCAAGTCATGTTGAATATCAAAGTTTTGAGGTTCTCCATTGTTTTTAGAAGTCGGGGAAGTGACTCCAAACGCTTTGAAATGTTGTAATATGGCGTGTAGAACAGTTTATGGATGTAGTGTCCGTATTCTTTGAGAATCCGTGCTAACTCTTCCTCCTTTTCTTTCACTTCTCCGGAGATGTTCAGCCTCACTGTTCGATTGTGAGGAAATGGATTCTTCTCCAAGGAGGGGGAAAGTTCCAGGAATCGGGTGACATCGTCCTTATTCTTAAAATTGGTGGCTGGGTAGCGGTTCAGGAAACCATAGGATATGCCTTTTGCGGGATTAAGCCACGGGTTCCACACCAGTTTGGTTGGCAATGTATCCACCAGCTCTTTCCAGGATTTGCAGACAAGACGACAGTCAAGTGTGCCTCCAAGTCCTCTTCGTTGTACGATAATTGTAACAAGACTGCATACCGCAACTGAAAATAGTTTAAAATAGAGTAATCTTATCGATCAAACTCAACCAGAAAATTCATAGGGTTAAAGAAAATTTACTTCTGGGGGCAGCCTTTGAACTCTGGATGATGATGATCTGGTTGGGTTTCACCTAATTAAATAAAACATCACGGATTTAGTTGTCAATTAATGCACACTGCGACGAAAACTCTTTGAATTAAATTTTGATGATTTTTTCCTAAGAATTTTGAATGTCTCAATTTCCAAGCAATTTTCATGCTGCATACTCAAAATGTTGTGTTCTTTCCGATCCTATAATTTGTTGGCCAATTTTTTTGTACAGGTTCTGGTGTACAGCCCCAGATTTGCAAAAGAACCGGCAAAAACTAGGGTTTTTTGGACAAAAGTTTTTATTGGCAGAATTTGTGGCCCGTGGTTTCACCGACACCTCGGTGAGAATATGACCACTTTTTGGCTTAAGGCCGTCCGACGTACCAATGAATAAATTGTAATCGAATTCTTAAATTCTTGGAAACTTTTTTCATAGCTACATAATGTAACGTGAACAATTGTAAAAAAATTCTAGTTACTGGATTTGCAAAAAGATTGAAATAATGTATTAATTTGCAAAGTTATGTCTCAAGACTAGATATCAGCTAGAAGAATTTTTTAAACTGGAACATAAATGAATGCCTTAAGCCAACAAGTGTTTCATATTCTCACCGAGGTAAACAGTATCCTACATAGAAAAGTGTGCTGATTACATTCTATATTGTGTCGGTGAAAATACGGGCCACAAATTCTGCCAATAAAAACTTTTGTTAAAAAAAGCCCTAGTTTTTGACGGTCCTTTTGCAAATCTGGGGCAGTACACCAGAAACTGTACATAAAACTGACCCATTATTTACAGGAGCGGAAAGAGCACAAAAGTTTGAGTATGCAGCATGAAAATTGTTTGGAAATTGAGGCATTCAAAGTTCTTAGGAATACATCATCAAAATGTAGTATGGCCGGCAATATAAGTTTTCATCGCAGTGTGTAATGAGAGTATTTTTTATCACATTAATAACCTACTTTCTCTCCGAGCTCTTGCTTTCTCCGCTAACAGACTCCATTACGTAGACAGGTTGTAAGTTGATTTTTGTTCAGATGATTGGCTAACTGGCACTGGTTTTCAGTGGATTGATGAGGATGCTTCTCCACCAAATTGAGAGAGCCCGGGCCAACCTAAAAGAAATAAAAATAATAATTTATTGACAATAGGGCTTGTGAAGCAAACTGCTTTCCAAATAAACTATAATCATCCTGAGTTTACTTTGAAATTTGTTGGTTGACTGAAAAAAAATAATAAGAATCACTGAGCTATCCCGTCTATAACCTGTTGCTATACCTTCCTACGTAAACGTTTGTTGTGATGTTTTATGTACATGTAAAATCAGAAGGTATATATCAGGCAGTGAGCCCTTTTCTTTGTAGTGGAGGGTCGTCTCTACGTGAGTTGTGGGGAATTGTGATACAACGGGAGTGTGCATGTTGAGAGGGAGAGTGGAGAAGCAACAAAGGGCACGCCAACTACATAATGCATGAAATATCTGCTTAATTGATATAAATATCACAAGCCATGTTCGTCATTCGAACAACTTAATCGTGACCTGTAACCTTGTAAAGGGGGTTCTGATTTAAATTTACAATACATATTTAAAGCTTAAACTTTCTTTTTAAAAACGACAAAACACAACGCCAGCCATCAAGGAAGGTCAGTTTAGGGCTACAAACATTAAATTTTAATTTAAAATAAATAATAATTATATATTTTTATTTATTTGATCTTGATTGAACACCTCTACTCGCTGGTAAATCAAAAGTGCCCAACTTCAATAATTAATTGTAGAAAATGTACCACACATAGAAACTTGGTTCCAACGACATTATGACCCTGAGCAGTTGTACTTTATCGTGTATTGTGTAGAAAAAGGTGCAAATGAGTACAGTTTGGTGCAACTAATAGAATGTCCCAAAGTCATCGATTTTTGATAGTTTTTAAATAAAATTTCGAACAATATGGTGCTGTAATTTTTTAAATATTTTTTTCCTTGTACACTTGGAGCTAGTCGAGATGATACAAATCCAAGAACCCAGAATTTCCTCCAAAAAATATCGTATCCCGATTTAATTTTTGCATGAATTCAGCTCTCTTGATACTCTGTGCACGTGCGCAATTAAAGTGATTCCGAGAAACCTATCAAAATTTCAAAGGTGTTGCAAAACGGTGAACATCAGAACTTGACACAAATAAGCCTATGCAATAGGAATATAGAGAATATATGGAACTTGCAACAGATTTTTGATAAAATTATGGTTAAAGATTTGCATCCGATTTTGAAAAAATGAGCAATAATTGGTAATATATAGCAAATCTAATTCCTAACCTTTAATTTTCGTATTATTTGCACTAGGCGCCTGTAGAACCAGACAGGCGATAGACGACATATCATGAGCTCTTAATATGTACCTACAGAAAAAATTCAGTTTGCCCCAGGTTGCAAAATTGCCAAAATCCGTACTGTTCATTCATACGTAATCGTCATAAAACAGGGTTTGTTACCGAATGTTGAGTTCACTCACAGAGAACCAAAAAACCAAATACTCTGCTCATTGTTTAACATGAACAATCCTAAGTGGAGAAATGTGTCACATAAAAAATCAACTTGGTTTGATAGACCATTATGTCATAATATGAGAGATAATGCATGTAGCTTTCTTATAGTTGTATTCCCTTCGTCTGTATTTGCTGCTTCTTCAATTATCCAGCTGCTAAGTTATGTATCTTGCTTATGAAAACTTTGCAATTGGAGGCTTGTTCCGCTTCCCCCATTAAATCAAAACTGGTATGTCAAATAATGCCAATCATTTTAATAGTCTACAGAAGAGATCGCCTATATTGGAAAAATGGTATGTGGAAATGATTAGATAATGAGAAAATGCTGGTGTTATGGATTCACGATCTAATACCATGTTGTTCTTTCTCTTTCAACGAACGAAGGTCTCATTTAAAATGCCAGCGTTTATTCCTTTTGCGGTTTGACTTAACTTGTCTGGATTTTCTAATGACTCTGAACCAGTGAGCACGGAACCATAGTCTCGCATGTATGCGATCAAAGAATCACTCAGACACAACGATTTAAAAAAATAGATCAACTGCTATTAACTTTGCTTGCTTCCGAGCAATCTATTAAAATAGCAAGCGTTGAAAAACGGTTCACGTAACCTCAAAACATGACGTGCGATTAACTCAACTGTCATTCTTTACTATCGATTATGTTCTCAATTTCAACTTTACACAGCTTTCAGATAATTCACTCCGACTTGGAACAGCGAGCCAGCTAGACATCAAAATCAAAATGCAGAACAAAACTTTCCTTCCCCGATGGCTTCTCAGTTTCTATTCTTCCATTTGCTTGAGTCCTTACCAGAATCATCCACAAATCCAGTCATTTATTCGTATTTTTTACGGTATTTCAAGACTAAATTCAATTCTACAAATTTCTTACTTGTTGCTCAACATTTTCGGAGTGTTTGAGTCAGTTCACGGACCTCTGGACGTGTTTGGAAAACTCGAAGCAATTCTATGGATAGGAGCGTGGTCATTTTGGTCATGCAGCGACCAGATATTTCTCAGCAAAGCCTTTACACCAACTTTCGAAGCACTGTTGATCACCATGGAAACAGTGCTTCAAGAAGAAACAGCTAAACAACCACAGCGTAGCAATGGAAATTTCCAATTTTTTAAGGGGCAAAAGAAGACAATCAAATTATTCATAATATTTGTTCTCATCGACTGCTACCAAACATATGGAATTTTCCTGCTTTGCTATCAAGTTAATGGAGATCGCATGCATGTATATTCTCTCTTTCCGTGGAAATCCCCGACGCTGCAATTCATCGACTTTGTCATCGAAGGAGCTAGCATTTCATTATTATTATTTGCCATTTCGACAGTAATCGTGTTGCCAGGAACGATTGCTTTCTATTTGGAGGAATGTATTGATCGAATGGAAGAATCAATTAAAAGGTCAAAAGGGGAGGATTCTCAGCATGTCCTGAAAATGCTTAATTTGTATCAGGATCTCTTTCTTCACACTCGGGAACTGAACAAGCGACTAGGAACCGGAATTTTCTTTCTCCATGCCATTCTAGGCTTCCAACAACTTTCCGAGACGTACGTCGTCTTTCAGTTGTTGAGGGCAGGAGCCTCGTTTTCAGATCTGGAGTTCTTTATTCCCGACATAGCTGTAATACAATTATTCATAATGCTGATGTTTGTAACAAACTAACAATGTCACTTTTTTCAACAATTTTTGTATTTTTTTTATTTCAGTTGACGATTGTTCGGATAGCTTTCTCCTTTCTCACTCTCGCCATTGTGGACAGGACTTCCAACAGTTTTTTATTGGGACTCAAGGTCTATCTTTCTAACTTCAATCCATCAAGTGTCAACCTACGCTCAGACAGGGTAAACATGAAAATTGTTGCGAGGAAAGCAAGAAGCTTACAAACTATAGCCATGAACATTGGACCTTGCAAGTGCAGAAGTGGTTTGGTTTTAGATGGAATGAGTGTTTATCTTGATTATTACACCACAAGTGCATTATGGCCATAATTTCAGGCTTTTAATTACACATGTATTTATAAACTGCACGTGTTATTTAGAAATTGCACATAAATCAAGAATTATTAAACAAATCAAAATGGCACACGTTACCCCAACCTATAATCACAACATTATTTATCCTACCTATACCAATTCCTTTGAAATTTCAGATTCTGTCCATTTCTCTCATTAAATAAAAACTATTATGTTATGTGATACAAATTTGACACTTGCCTATAATAGATTCATGATTTACCTAATACCATGTTATTGTTGGTCTTGTGTGAAAAGGGTTCATGAGGTATATTCCGTTTAAATTTTGAGTTGTTTGTCTGGACTTTCTAATGAGTTCGAACGAGAAAGCATGCAAGCATAATTTACTCACATTCGTGCTATCAAAAAATCATCCACCAATGCAACACATATCATAAGAGCTATTAACTTTTTATAAGTTGCACACATGCCAATGTTTGGGGCAAATCCATGAGTATCCGTCCCGACGCCTAGTCGTTAGCTGAACTCAACCGTGTACCAACGCTTTTCAAATTATAGGTTACTCTAAATCACTGTCATGAAGCATGTGTGCGACTTATAAAAGTTAATAGCTCTGACGAAATGTGTTGCATCTTTGGATGATTTTTGATAGCACAAGTGTGAGTAAATTATGCTTGCGTGCTTTCTCGTTCGAACTTATTTGAAAGTCCATACATATCAACAACCAAAAAGTTTGGGGGAAGAATAATCCTCCTCCTCGTGAGCGTAGTAGAGGTTTCAGAGTACTTTTTACGCTCGTGTGTCGCGTTTTGTTTTGAGACTGCCGTTTATTATATTTATTCGACCTCGACCCGTTTTCATCCAGTTCCGTTTGATGTATGAGTTTATTGTGAATGTGTTGTGGTAACTTTGAGTTGATACAACCCTAAGCTGAATTACGAAAGGAACTTGCCAATATATCATGAATCATGATCATTATGAATTTATGATGCTCATGAAAGGAATGAAGAATAATCTGATATTGTTTCGAGCATAATTTATTTGCGTTAGATAATTTATATTTTGAAATTCTATATTAATTTAACAAATAATAATAACTATGATTGTATCTAACACATGTGAAATCCGAAATTCTAAAAATCTATTGAAAAGATCAAGTAGTCAGTCATTAGGAAATAGAAGAAAAAGAATCTCAAAATGTTGAATTCCTGGGGCATTTATAGACCACTGGCAAATGTTCTAGGATATGTTGATTCCACCTTTCAGTCCTCAAACAAATTGTTTCCGTCGAGGGAGGAACCAGCGGCCAAATTGGTTGACAAATTTTGCTCACCTCCTCCCGATTCAGATTCTTATTCTTAAATTCCTCCTTCATATCTTGCAACACTACACATTTAACATGAGGACAATCAAATCCAAGTCGAACCTCAATACTGAGTTGGCTTTTGCTCACAAATGAAAAAGGAAGTATGAGCTTGCTCAGTTTAGGAAATGGTGTTATAACTTGAACCTCATCATTATCATCATCGTTTTGGTATACAGGCCACAAACAGCACCTTTCCGCGTCCCCACCTTCTCCCACATCCAAACTGAGCAGTTCCAACGTCGACGAGAAGTAGGTGATGAACCTCATCCCCATTCTGAATCCAAGGGAACCCTCCACAGCTAATCCTAACGCCAAGCTTTTTAACTTTGGCCACAAGTTTCCCACTGGCCACTCGTTTTTGGCTAGCCGATGCTTAACAAAAAAGACAGTATTCAGTTTGAGATACTCCAGAGCCGGAAATCTATCCAGCACACATTTAGAATGGAGATGGAGGTTGAGGAAGACACGGTTCATTGTCAAATACTTAATTTGATGTCCATAGTTAATAGCTAATTTTGCATGAACTGAGTCCTCAACATCATACAAATCGTTATTAATCACCAATTCCAACAAATTAAGGTTTTTTGGAAAGTCTTTTGCACTAATCACTTTCAGTTTCTCGTTAGACGAGCAGTCAACAATCAAAGTTTTGAGGTTGGTCATTCTTTCAAGAAGCCGGGGAAGAAGGAGAGCTTGTTCTGTTAAAACGGATGAGATGGGAAAATAAATTAACTTTTTGATGTGTGGCCCATATTTGTTTAAAATCTTTTGGAGATTCTTCCTCTCTTCCTCTGAGCTACCGAAGATACCGCAGAGCCGAACGGTTTGGTTGTAAGTGAAAGGGTTCCTCCCCTCGTCTTCAAATGAGGAAACCCCGTCGTGGAAGGCAGTGACGTCGTGACTGTATGTGAAAGTGGTGGCAGCTGAGTCGACTAAAGAGTTAAGGTGGTGGTCTTTTAGCCATGGGTTCCAGTACAATTTGGGGGGTAGTTTGTCCACCAGTCCTTCCCAAAACTGGGAGACGAGACGACAAGTGAGGAGAGTCTCCACGTCATCATCCTCATTAGTGCAAAAGTTGCCAAAAATTCGATCCCACAGCTGCAATATGTCAGTCAATTGGTTAAACTCTGTTTTTTATGTTTAATTGTGATTATGGAGCTTTGAAGAATACTCACCTCCACTGGTAAATCTTCATGTTGTTCCATTGATGTTGATGATGATTGGTGTTCGGACGTGGTCAGTGGTAGGATTTATAGACCTAAAATTGCAGAAAAATGAGCAAAATACTGAATGTATTATCATTATTAGCCAGTGAACAATAATTTGTTGCTATCGATGAGTAAATTACCTCATATACAGGTTCCTGTGTCCTTTCTCAGCAATCTCAATGGTGGGATTGTGTTTTCTAAAAACATTTAGTCGTAAACTCAACAATTAAACAGCTATGAAATACCTCAAGGGAGAAAAACACTGAAAAAAGTCACTGACGACGAGTGAGCAGTGAAAACCGGTCACTTAAATTACAATGTTTTGAAAACGACCTGAACTGACAGCTCTCAAGTGTGTTTGTTTTGGTTTTTTACAAGTACACACTGTCCACAGCAGCAGAAATTCCATTAGCATATGACAATTTTAGCCGATTTGAAATTGGCTGTTGAATTTGGAAAAAATGAGAAAATTGGGATGAGTACAAAGTGTTGAAGACAAACAGAAGCACGTCAAATATTATGTTGATCAATGATCATGATGATTTTGAGTCGTGATGATTTAGAAATGAAAATCACGGTGAACATGATAGTTTCGTTACTCAACAACTTTATTACAACTTTAATTAAACATAACTGATTATTTAATGCCGTAATATTTCTTCACCTCCTCTTCCAACTCCGTGGGCGCCCCACTCAGCGCATCCTTTCCTTGACTCGTTTTGGGAAAAGCGATCACATCCCTGATGCTCTTTGTCCCCATCACCTTTGCCAGAAACCTGTCCACCCCCAGCGCAAACCCTCCATGAGGTGGAGCCCCACTTTCGAGCCCCTCCAACAAATAATCAATCTCCTCCAGTTTCAACCCAAGCACCTTTCCGAACACGTGTTTTTGAAGCTCTGGATCATGAATACGGATGCTCCCACCTCCCACCTCAGCTCCACAATAGACGAGATCATAGCTCAATCCTACAAGAGCCTCCAGATCCCTTTCCTCCTTCGATTTGTAGAGCTCCTCCACATCCCTCGGCATTGTGAAGGGGTGGTGAGCAGCTTCGAGCCGGTTGCTCTCCTCTCCTTTCAGAAAAAGGGGGAAATCAACCACCCAGAGGAATCCTCCGGTGTCAGGCTTGTCGCTGGCGTATTTTGACATGCATTCCGCATAAGTCATCACGGGAAACGGGTTGTCCAGCGGGGTTGGAAGGAGTTCTTCAGGAAGAGAGTATTTCAGGAGGTCTTCCACAAGCTCCATCACATCTTCCCGAGTTGTGAATGACATTTCTATGTCCAACTGGGTGAATTCGGGTTGCCTATCCGGTTTTCCACCTTCATCCCGGTAGCACCTCGCGATTTGATAGTATTTATCCATCCCACCGCACATCAGGAGCTGTTTGAGGATCTGAGGAGATTGGGCGAGAGCGTAATAAGCGTCTTTCACCCTTGTCACGACGGGGAATTCTCGAGCACCCTGTTAATTCAATACAAATTGGTTGAAATGAAGAATAAATGATTTATTTGGTAACTTTTAGGTGTTTTTTAACTTACTCCAGGCGTTCTCCGAACCAAGGTGGGTGTCTCCACCTCAATAAAATGGTTTGCGTCCATGAACCTCCTCACATTCCCGAGAAAGAGAGCTCTCCTCCTCAAAACCGATTGGGAGCGAGGATTTCGGATGTAAAGGTGGCGATACTGGATAGCCACCTCTTCCTCCACGTTGTCCAGGTCGTTGTAAGCTAGTCTCAGCTCGGAGGGGGTGTTCAGCAACGAAATGTGGGTAGCTACCACCTCAATATCACCTGAGATCTGGTCTGAGCGTCGTTGGTGGTCGGGGCGGAGGGACACCTTGCCTTGGATGAGGAGGACGGATTCAAGAGGCGCATCAGAAGCAATTTTTGCTGCATCTTCGAGCTAAAAACATAAAACAATATAAATTGCTTTAAAAATTATTAGAAAAGGTTTAAATCATTATATTTTCGAATTATTTACCTCTTTTGGCACATAAATCTGAGTCACTCCATACAAATCCCGGAGCACCATGAAAGTTCCTTTCAGCCTTTTGAAAGTGAGCCATCCGCACAACCTCACCGACTTCCCCACATCCTCTTTCGTCAGCTGCCCACAAGTATGAGATCGGAATGTGTATTTGGATGGAGGGGACACGGGTGGAGGCTTCCTCCAGTCTTTTCTCCACTTGTCCACTTCCTCACTCAACTTTTGGATATCAGGCGTCTTATCCTCCTCCTTTTTCTTCTTTTTCTTCACTCCAACAGCAGTCCCACCACCTCCTCCACTCGCAGAATCGGAATAGCTCCTCCAAAATGATGAAGAAGCTCGAAAACACTGCTTCTCGAACACCGCCACCTTCTGCCCAAGATGATAGTGATGATGATAAGGCTGCACCTGCTGGAGAAGGAGGAAAAGCCTACGAGAATGTTGAAAACAACTCATTTTCACCTTGGAAACTAATTAACCAGTTTAATTTAATTATTGAAAAAAATTATCCAGTCTTTTTCTCTCTATTTTTTATCATCAAAATTGCATCAGGAAAAAAACTCAGCTGACCCCATCTAAAATGTAAACATCCTAAAAATCCCAAGTCGCCCCAAAAATTACGCTCGTGTTTGCTCAGTTGAAATTGGGGTTTTCTCAGGTATATTCCCTATGTATTTGCATTGTGTACATCAATTTACTTTGATTTGACACGAATATTTTGATTGGAGTTTTAATTTAACATTTTTCATCAGTTTTTGTGTAAAATGGCAGTCGCCACGACTGAAACTGAAGGCTTCGAGACCATCTTGAAGGAAGCCAACGACGTGCTTTTATATTGGGCTGTGAACAGCCCGAAAATCGAGAGATTACGAGACGCCGTGAGTTAAAATCATTTAAATTGAGATTTTTATCAGATTTGTTTGGTTTTTGGGTGATTTTTAATGATTTTTTTATTGCAGAGTGTGGAATTTGTTGGGCTGGTGGACGCTTTCGAGGTGGCTTCAAATGGGATCACAAAATCAATCATCTTCTTCCGTCGGCTGGTGGACAGGAAGGTCCAGATTTC
>JAQGAP010002616.1:0-14569 GCA_034697805.1 Orchesella bifasciata | reverse complement strand
GCGAGTCGCGTCGCCACAATTATTCCTGCACAACCTCCTCCAACGATGATAAAATCGAAGGTATTCCCTTGACATTGTGGAAGGGGCAAAATGAAAAAATCTTGTGTTTTATCATAAGCCACCCAGGAACTAATTCCGATGCTGAGAGCGAGAGGAATAAAAGATGTGAATGGGATTGGAATGGGCCATCGCTCTGGGAAAAACTTACGGAGGAAGTTTGTCAAAACCATTGAATTCTAAGGAACAAATTTCCTCTCAAAACAAAACCACATTCACATCAACCAAACTCACTTTGGTTATGGTCGACATGGTAGCTAGTTTGATAGTGAGCAAGACAAGGTAATTATGTTGTTGGCAGCTATTTCGCACCTAAACTTGCATTACGCATTTTGGTCACGAGTCACTGATTTTATAGCACCACAACATAAGTTATTAGCCGACCTACTTCACTTCAACAATCTACAAAGTTTGCTTTTAGGTACGAGACGTGGTTATTATTCGCACCCAAAATTTTGTAACTTTGTTGGAAGAAGCAAACAACTTGATGATTTCAACTGAAACATTGTTTGATGGTGGGGATTGAGTTGATTATCAGTAGATAAAATTGTAGTGACGCTTACCTACCTTGTAATTTAGAGTTACTTGATTATAAGTGAGCATCTGAACATCGGTAATAGATATTATTATCTTGGGGTTTGGGCTTGTTTAGGGAAATTGTTTACGTGATGCAAAATCACATATGCTTGAAATTGAAAGTTTTGCTTGGCTAGACGCGACCGTGGATTCATGGTTTACGGCCAATACTTTGTTGCAGGTACCTTTTTATTATCTAATCCTTGCAATTAAGACAGTTTGCGTGTTTGGTAGACACGTGCTGCAGAATGCAAATTATGTACCTACTTTGTGTAGATTTTAATAACTTCCTTAGCTGTTTTACATGTCGAATGGTTGCAAATAGGTTGTTTTTGTGTGTATTTCATGTGCATCCAAGTTTTGTACCAAGTACGTAAGTTGATGTTTCTGCTTGTGTTTGCAGGACTTTGTGTATTTCTTGAAGTGCAAGGCTTCCCAAAGTAAGCGGGTTTGAATTATTGAATTGAACGGGAGCTGGAGAAAAAACCCTAAAGTTTTTTTTGGCAATGATGTGCTGATGGGGATTATGATGATACATACTTTTCTCATTTACGTTAACATTTTTATTAATTTTTCTGTCAATTTCGGTTTTATTTAATTACACTTATCAATTTTTCCCACTTTTTAATTAACTTATTGTATCTTTCATTCAAGCGTCTAATTTACAATCAGCTATTTCAATTATGTATTATGTACAAGAAAAGTATTTCCCGTTACTTTGCATTCAATATTGTATCCTTAATTGTACAAATTTTGTTCTTGATATCATGTACATATTTATTATTAGTTGTCCCAAATCGCATTGCTATCTCTTTCTTTGACTTTTACAGTAAACCTAAAGCGTCCTTGTACATTCCCATTAATTCAAAAAAATAAGCACAATCACATGTCGTGAACATCATGCACCGTTTCATCCGTCTTCCAACAGCGTGCTTTGATCTGCCCTGTCATCGACATCATCATCAAACCTCTCTAATAAAAACAACATCCTCAACGTCACTGGATTATCCGGACCATAAAATGCTTTTAATTTTTTGTAAGCTTTCTCTGCAATATTTTTCGATTCTTGATAGTTTCCCTCATTAAACAATTTTAAAGCTAAGCTGCTTCCTACTATAGCTGACTCAATTTGATCGTCATGTTCATGTTCCAACTGGTAGTAAGTATACCGCAGTTGTGAACCATACATGTTCCCTTTCACTGCCCGATCAAAAGTGCTGACCATGTCTTGTTTTATGATCAAAACTGTTTTATCTTGTGCTTTTTTATCTTTAATATTTACGCATAGGTCTAGTGCTTCGCTATATAAACCAAGTGCGTCAGTATATTTTTGCATGGATGCAAAGATTTGGGCGATACTATTTAACACATACCAATCGCTTTTTCCAAACTTAAGTTTTGCCGTGTTCTCCACGCTCTCTAAAATCTGAAATGCGGGTTGGGATTCCCCTAATGCAAGCAGCGTTGCTCCCACATAATATTCCATGTTTAAAGTTTCCATCCAAGTAAACATCTGGTTGAAATAGTTTGAATCTTTTTAAAACATCTCTGAAGCGTGGAAGGCATGCGGCATAGTTATGTAGATTATATTCATTCTTTTCAATTGCAAACTCTAATCTAATGACATCTATATTATCAGAGGAATGATGACGTTTCAGAATTTTTAACGCATTAAGACCAAATCTTGTGGAATCATTTGGCCTCTGAGATAATTCAGTCACAACTTTTAACGCAAGATTGCTAAATTCAAAAACAATGTTGGTATGTTTGCATGCATATTCAAAAGCTTTCATTGCATGATTTACAGATTTATTGTTCAAACCGGCTTCAAGCAAAGTTAGAGCCTCCCTTACAAATTTCTGTTCGTTATTCTGTCTTCTAAGCTCAATTCTAGTTACCTCTTGCACCAGCCTGTGAATGCTAATCGTTTCTTTATCAAATTGACTATTTACCATGGAATATTTTACAAGCAGTTCCAGTGCACGTTTCCAATCATCTGGATCTGCGTCCGTTGACAACTTCGAAAATATTTTAACTGGGATATCATCTGCTTCAAAATATGAGATGAGGTTCAAAATATTGATTGCCAACCGTCCATACTCTGGCTCAATTGATATAGATACTGTTGTCATTTTCCAGGCAGTAAAAGTAGTTTTTGTGTAGTAGTTGAGCTCTGCTGCAGGAATTTCGGAATTTAGTACCTTCTCCGTACTGAATTCATAGGCTTTTAAGTATTTCTCGATATTATATTTTTCAATCCTTCGACGTTGATTAATAAAAGACACAGCTTGCTGTAATGCCAGTGGAAAATTTTGCAGGAGTTTTACTAACTTCAGAATTACTACGTTTTGGCTATTATCATTAATGCACAGACCGCATTTCACAAAAACAATTGCGTCCTGTTCCGTTAACACATCTAGTTCCAGAACCCCAACGCTAAGCTTCCAATCTCTGTCACGAGAAGTTATAAGCGTATACGGTCCTTCTGCTCCATGCAGTGGCAAATACCTTTGCATGTGACTTCCACTCTCAGCATTGTCAAACACGAACAGGGATTTTCTACCGTTGAAGTATTGATATACATCGTCGACAACAGTTTGAATGTTTTTGTCCTCCCCATTTGCATCCTTTGTTGGAATCCGAAGTTTATCCTTGGATAGTCTTATAAAAGTGTTGGCAATTACATCTTCCTTTTCCGCATTAATCCAAATCACATTTCCGTCATAATCTTGTTTGTGGAGTTGGATGTATCTTCGACAGAGTTCCGTTTTTCCTATGCCCCCTAGGCCTGTCACTGAAGCCATTTGAGAAATCACTGTTGGATTTGTGCCCTTGTTTTGCATAATTTTACTGTGCAGGTTGGATACTTCTTGTGATCTTCCAGTAAACAGACGAGCGGGTTCTCTGACTTCAAAATAAATGGGTATTTTGGTATTGTCGGAGGTGTTCTGAGGTAATTTTGTTCTTTCTAATGTGGATGAATTGGAAGCTGTAGTACTCTGCAGTAAAATTTTTGCAGCTCCAGATTGTTTAGTGGCCTCTAGTGCCACAAGTAGTTTTTCATATGAGTTTTCACGTTTTTGGATCATCAAGTAAAACTCGGCTGACCTATCCGATTTCTTTGGTATAGATTTCTGGAAAACACATAATTTTGGCACATTTACAACACTGGTACAAATCTACTTTGATGGAGTGAATTGTTCTAGCCTACTTACCAATGTTTCAAAATCGTATTCTCCCAATACATCACTTGCAATCAGATTAGAAAGAAACATTGTATCACAAGTTGTAAGATTAACCAATTTATCAAAATTCCTTCGAATTATAGTTCTTTGATGCTCTTCCATTTTTAAACTGTTTTAAACACCAAAAATGTAACACTTGTGTTTTAAAAAAAAATGCTGTTTAACTACGCACAACTTATGTTGCAAGACAGCAAACAACTGATATAAAGGGTATTAAGTGTCCTTTAACCCAAAATCAGATTAATAAATAAAACCCGATGCAAACAGGTGGAATAAAGATTTGCTACAACAGTAACTGCAGTTAACAAGTATAGAAAATCACAAATTAAAGTTTTAAGAAATAATAATTCTTTTATATTTAAAACTTAGCAAGAGATTGTAAAAATTTATGTGATGCAATAAAACTTTTTTTTAAATCGTATTACAGTGGTTCAGGTTCATCACAGTACAAATTTGCTTCGAAAAGGCCGTGATCAAAAATTTTAAACCCAAATGGAAGCTACAGACAAGGAGACTGATTGCTTTAAAGTAGTCAGAGGCAGAATATCAACCGAAGTACGTGTGCAGAATACATGATAAGTAAACTCAATATCTTATCAGTGCATGAAATAGTCGGCTCATTGATAGTGACGGGATACCTCAACGTGTGAAATTCCAAAATGTTATTCATTAAATAAACATTTGTCGTCAACGCTCGCATAACAAAATGAAAAACAGTTATATATTTACATGCATCCCATTCAATCCTAATTTTATCATGTTTTTCCGTTTTTTATCAATAAACGGTAATATTGGTACTTTTGCATGAGAGAAACGGACCATATCAAGGCTTTCAACGTATTTTGTAGCTGCTACTTTTTGTAAGCCCCGAGAAACAAAATAATGTATTTTTGGCAAAAATATTCAATTATTTAAAAAACCTGCTACATTTTATCGTACACCATAGTCTTCTAAAAGTGAGCACAATACCATACGACGACATCCTTTCAGTTGTATCAAAGTATAATCCACTTTCACTAACCATTCCAGTATGCACAACATTTAACGAAGAATATTTCCCATGATACTTGGTATTCTGATTGTTTTCTTTGTAAATACAAAATTTTTCATAATTTGGGTTTCGTTTTTTGTTGCACATGCCAAGTATCATAAATGCTTTGAGTGTTTAACATGTCCTTGAAGTCTATGGCATCAAGTAATTTTAATAATAACACATTTGTTTAATATTCTGGTTTTGCTACGGCTTTAAGTAGAAAAGGTTCATGTAAATTAATGCCGAGTAAGTTCATTCTTATCAATAAAAATTTGTCAACAGATAATCCACATTTGGGCTCTGAAGCTTGTATTTATATAAGCACTTTTTGTAATGAATGAATAAATCATTGTTAACTTCTGTGAGTTTTCAAGTGGCATTCAATACTTTAAAGCACGACGATTCTTAGTAAGCTTCCGCAGATAAAGGTTCCATTTTGAGACAACTTTAAACCTCCGCCTCATAATTAGCTAGTTCTTGACTTCACAACAAAGAAGATTGTCCGTTGCAAGCAGAACCGAAGTAATGCTGGAGCCCTTGCTTTATCAGCAACGTGAAATGCTCCTATATGGATTTTCAAAGGTCGAAACGTTCGTATATATCTTCTGAGCACAACATCGTCTTTGCACACTGGCCATTTCCTAAGTGATCTCAGCAAGTATTTGGAATTGGTCAAGCTCCCGCTTGCAACATGAAGCAAAAGGAAAATATACAGGATCATTTGAATGGTGAAAACAATGCAAATATTGTAGGCCATCGGTGGAATCTTTCCATTTGCGTCTATCATGATGTATAAGCCCGAAATGATTAGTACAGAACCGGCGAATTGTGCCTGGGGTAAGATGAACATTTGGTTAGCCAAATTAATGAGGTGAATGAACAGCTCACATTTTTTGTACCAAAAAAGAATCATCCAGCGGCTCTTAGACTTCTTGGAAACTGCGCATTTGCTAAGGTGTCTGTAAGTCAGAAATTATGTAACTTTTTGGGAAGAACAAGCCGGATTTTGAACGTATTTAACAATTATTTTTAATTTAGGTGCATACTTGAGGTAACCAAGCTGCTTGTTCAGGGTCTGGATCGCTGTTGTAAATAGAATGGTCTGGTAACTCAGCAGCGCGCCTGGAAGGGCAATTAAAAGTCCTTCCGCGACAAACGAGCCGAACTGCAAAGCAAAATTGGAACACGCTTTTGGGTAGATCAGGCGAAAAACTATTGAGGAAATGTTTTGGCATGGGAATACAAAGGTGACTATCGCCAATGCAGGCGCGATGCATAAAGTAGCTAATATCATCACTGATATACAAGAGTCCATGGGAATGCCCTTCCTGTTTTTTGGAAGCAGGTACTTCCATTCTGCGGTATTACAAATAACATGTAATTTATTAGGAAAAATGAATTTAAAAACATACAACTTACCTTCAGTTTCTCTCCGTCCAAAGTTGCCAACACTGCAAAAAAGCTGGCAAAAATTATGCACGGTAGATCGACTGTGTGGGATTAGTGCTACAACGGAAACATGGATGGTTGCAAACACTGCTCTAAGAAATAAAAATACGAGGGATTCCCTCCTGAACATAAAAGCATAAGTGTGAAGGCAAGTGGACGCAAGATAAATGAGAAAGAATAGTCCAGACACAAAATCATATCGGCGGATCACAATCGTTTCGGAACTAACATAAAATCGTTCCGAATCTTCATCCCATTCTAAAGGAGTAAGGGAAATTTGGTATAAAATATTTGACAACGCTTTCATAATACTCAAGCTTAGTTTGGAAACCATTTTGAGCAGATATCAACCAAATGTGTGGTGCGCAAAGGATCTTAATGTGTTTTATGTCCAAGCGTAGCAAAATGAATGGCTGGAGAAGGTTAGAAAGCTAATTTTCTTGGATTAAATTTCATTTTATCGACCGGAAACATCTGGGTATCAAGGTGTTGTTACCTGGAAACGCAAGAAATAGGGGATAATGAAATTTGATACGAATTATTAATTAAAAGATTTGTAAACTGATTACAAGTGGGAATAATTAATCTGCACTAAGAACTAGAGAACATCCGGGTTTTAATTTCACATTTCCACAATAAAGTTGATAACATCTTATATACACCCATTCGGCATTCAGTATGAATTATTGTTGAATTGCAGGTAAAAACAAATATCGACAAATGTGACAAAAATAATAGGTTTATTAAGTTCATTATTAGGTTTATTTGGTTTACTTGGACATCGCTCTTTAAATGATTTAATAGCTAAGCAATTTTTAAGTACATAATTGTTAATAATGCCACTGCCAAAGTAAATTATCTTGTCACGATCAGTCATCAGTTATGACTTGACTCAACAAATACAGCGAATGAAATAATTATACTTAGTTTGCTTCCTTATTTTACCGTTTCGGATTTCATTTCTTTAAGAGCAACAAATCAGCAAGTCGCAACAAACAAAAATTTTCCATGTTGACTGCAGTGTCTCGTTCAATAAAATTCATGAAACCTATATCCACCTTTATAGGACGAAAGGATTTAAGCAATCTACAAAAATACGGGGTTATCATCAACTTCTTGTCTCGTTTAGCAATTTGTAGAGTTCTAGTGGAGCAGATGTGGTGTTCCGCAGCAAGTCCGTATATTGCGAGAATTACAAAACCAGCATCTATGCTAATTAGAAGGCAGACCATGAGCGGAAATATTGAAATTGTATTTCCAGTTGGAGATGTTGACAAGCCTTGAATTGATATGCAAGTTAGAAATATATGGGCCTCACACGCTACATTCATTAAACTAAGAATAAGCCCTCGATGAATCGTATTGTAGAGATCGGCCAAAATTTGAATCTGCCTATAGATTGTTCTCATATTTTCAATATAACCGGTGACGACGAGCCTCTGGAACCCCAGAATATTTGCCCGGAGTGACATCGCACCCAGAAGGATTTGTGCTCCCAACAAAGCCCCTTGACCAACAGCAGAGTGGAAAGTGATGCCGTTTAAAACAAAGAGAACCAGTTTCCACACACATTCCCATAGCGTTCCGAAGACACCCTGAGAAAGTGTAATGCAGGTTGAATTTGGCATCAAAAAGAAAAAGAAATTAACAGGCTGGCAAGGATCCACAACTCCTCCGATCACCCATAAAATGGACATGAGGTGGATAGGCGCTCTGAGACATTCACAACTGTAGCGTGCATACCGCATCTTTTTGTCATCAGCTTGCGTAATTCCATCTGATTAAATTTTTGAATAAAACCAGGTCAATTATTTTCATTTAATTTTGATAAATAACGTTTTACCTTTTAGCATTCGTTTTTCCATCAATATGAAATTGTTGAAGAGATCAATAACATTCCGAGCCTGGGATACAATCACGTAGTCAAACTGCGCTATAAAAGCACTGTTATTGACCAAAATGCTTGCAAACATTTTACCGTAAGGTTATCCTTGGTTACGGTGAACACAAAGTTAAGCAGCATTATCGTCCCTAGAATACCCAAATATATGGATGCATAAATAGATAGATTTTTCTCCTTCAGATCAATCCCTTCTTTTTTATCATTATACAGAAAGGGGGTTCCTGGAAAGTAGGAAACTGCATTTACAGCTTTTCCCAAAGTTTTCAGATTTTTTTCAGAAGACAACATTTTAAATTGAATGTGGTTGACTTGAGCATTTCCTCAAACTGAAACTTGTATAAGCAACTAAAGTCATGGAAACAGGAATTGGTGTCAAAAAATATTTTGATGTTTTTGAACCATGAAATTATATTAGCACTATCATGCTGAACTTGTTTTGAAATTAAAGTTGTGTAGATATTAATTAAAAGTGATTCGATATACGTAGGTAATTAAAATTATTTTCAAACCTTTTTAATGCCAAAATTTTAAAGCCCTGTCATTAACCAACTGTTTGCTGCTGTAATAAGGCTAAAGTACTACGTAGCAACTAGGACTTGACACATTTCTGCCTTCAGATCTGCCCCTTCGCCAAAGAACTTAATTCGATAACTTTATTCAGTAACTTTGAACGTAATTTACAAATTTTTGAATGGTATAGGTATTACCCCCGTATTGGCTAATTATTAATAACGAAATTGAGGAGGGCCAGGATACCTTGGACTACATTTATACATAATCTAAATTATTGCGTTGTTTTTACCAACGATGGCTGTTATTAAAAGAAACTAGTGCCCTGTTTCGATCCAAATTTGGGCTTCTTGTCATTCTCCAATTCCAGAGGCAACTTAATTTACAAAAACAATTATTCCAATGTAATGTTGACGACGAAGTGAAAATCATCTTTAAAATATGAAATTACGTAGAAACAGGTAGCTCTGTCTGTTTAGTAAATTTGGTAATAATTTATTACATAATTTTTATTACCATTTTCCGTCAATCATGTCGCAAAAGTACATTAATTGCAGCTGTATTAAAAGGTTTAGTTAAAACTTGTTCAAATAGTCTTTATAAATATATTGTTTAAATATATCTCATGAAAGTAAATATAAGAAACAAACTCAATGATTTACAAATCTAATATTGACTCAAAGACGTTAAACCTTGACAACATACTAAATTACTAATTCTATTATTTCCAATATTTGTCTTCCAAACGTGTTCCAAAAGTCTTCCAAACAAATATTTTATGTTATCTTTACAGACAAGTGAGACAAATTAATTATTCTTTATATTTAATTTTGTCCTATCTATTTACGAAGCACACAATCATGTATAACAAGACCGTAGAAATATTGATAAATATTTTACCTTTTACAGCCAACCCAATCAATGTTTCTAAAAATTAAAGTAAACACAAAAATTACACATAAAACCAAAGCGATAAACTTTATAAACCCAGTCAGTCTGAAGTAAACCATGGTTCTCCACTTCACCTTAAAAGTTTTGGCATTTCTGTTAAAACTTGCAGAAACCATTAATCTAATTCCAATCTCCCACAAGTGGGTCAAATCTAAAGAAAAGTGGGTAATAAAATGTTGGCTGAAGAAAACAAGGCTTTTTGAGGTTAAATGCACACAAACCATTTTTATTCTAGCTAACATTTTAGCAGTCCTCCGCTTCCTCTTTTATGGTTTAAAAGAATCGTCAATGTCAAGTCTATTTATTAGCTCAATTTTTGCCATTATTAATGCTGCCGGGATTCCGTTTACAATGGCTGCAGTGGGGGATTCCAAATACAGTTTATGCCAGGCGCTCAATTCCGTCATGGCTTTTGGAAACAAAAAATCTCATACATTGTCGGAAATTGGGCAGGAACTAATTGTAGATATAGTCGTGTCAGGTGTGCTACTCATCATCATTCCGATTTTGGGATTGGTAACTTTTATTTACCCCTGTCATCAGTTTTCCTCATTCTTATTAGCCCTTGTTTGGCAGGACTCTTGCTATCATTGGAAATTCCAAGTTGCTGCCTACTTTCTGGAAATGTTTATGCTGATGTCTACAGTTATTATAGCCGGAATTCAGTCTATAGTATTTATCGCTGGAGTAACAAGCGCGATAGGTGAGCTTAAGAATTTACAGTTAAATTCTAAATGGATGCACATTTCCATTGTTTTAAAATCATTTGGAAACTGTCAGCTATTTGTTTTAAACTTGAATGACCTCTGTCAATTTCATTTGCTTCCGGCTTTGCAAGCAGGAATTGCTGGAATGATTATTGCATCCTTGTACGCTATTCTTATGCACAAAAACACGATCCCTGGTTGGTTATACGTTTTTACTGCGTGTTTCCTAGTTTTTATTTTCATCTTTATTATTGCTCTCCTCGAGGTTGCGTCGGGGATTCTTCGACTTTCCAAGTCGTTGTTAAAATCTCTGGAAACTAGACCCTATAAAAGCATAAATGAAAACTTTCACCGAAAGCGAATAAAGTCGATCCGCCCCATGAAAATCTTTATGGAACCATTTCACGTAGTGGACAAAAGTAGAGCTCCGGCGTTAATAAAGTTTTGCTTGCAACGAACCATTTTTCTTGTGGTTAAATCTAGAAATTAAAACAAAGATTATTTGAAAATTAGAAAACTTTTGCTTATTTTATGAACTTGTGAAATAATGTTCACATTTACCCCGTTTATAGATTAGGTAGAATTACACCATCAGATTTCCCACAAATGAATAAACAGACGGGAAACAGCACACACCAGTTTTGTCCACAATAACAGCTTGATTTTCTTTAGCTGTTTTCAGTATCAAGAGATATTTTTGTGTTCATGAATTCAAAATTAAACTATCCATTTACAAAGTGACTGTGGCTGTAATCCATTTCGCGACCTACTTTAGTTAAAAACACGCGATGGTATCTGATTATTTTTAATTGGGATGTTATTAAATTTTTAAAGTCTGTTGCTTTTTTTGTGGTATTTTATGTAAACCCTAACAGACAAGTAATAAATCAACCTTTGTCAACAAAATATTCAAACGTTAAAGAAACGACTGGCTTTTTCAAATATATAGATTTTTATTCGTATTCTGTATAAATCTACATCTAGATTACAATGTATAAAGACATTTGTACAAAACACAGTTTTTAAACATTATATTTAAAAAATGCTTACAACTGCATTGGCAGTAGTCTTAAATAAAATTTTGATGTCTGTAAAACGTCTTCGCGCTAAATTTACCAACGCATTCTTCCTTTGTTTCCATGTTTCCGCCCCAAAACCAACCACAGCAGCTAAAAGCCCCACCTCCAAAATAATAAAGGAAGCTTTCACATTATCAAACTTGAACGGCTTGGGCCCATCATCTTCCAAATTATATTGACCCAAAGGTTTCTCCTTGCCATCCCTGATTTTTTCAAGCAATTTCAACTTTACAACTATCTAATTCCGACTATACGTCTCGTGTATAAGGCCCATATCAAAACTACTTCCGAAGAAGTCGCTAATAATTGACAGAAAAATTTCCCTTTTCCTGGTCATCCACCTAGTTCCTGAAAAAACCACGCTATCCTTCGCCAAAAGAAATGGGTTATTTCCCGCTTTATCTGTGAACCTCACGCCAATATAATATTCGACCATGCTTTCCGAGTGAAAGCAGACGTAGTCAGTGAGCGCCGTTTTTTCCAAGCAGGTCACATCATCCTTGTCGATTTCCATTTGCCAATAGATTTCTTGGACCACTGGGGATTTCGCATGCTTGAAAATGTCTCCACCCAAACCATTTATGAAAGCAAATGGAGCTTCCCACTTAAATTCTGACTCAAGGAGCTCTGGCATTGTTGATGGAATTACGCTACTTCCCGGAGAAACCACGAGAGATTGAAGAGATCCCGTATAGCATGTTCCAACAACAATCCCATAAAAAAGCCAGGTCACGTAGGTAACCTTTGAAGAGATTGCTTTTGGTTCCTCACTCATTCCCTGGGAAACAAGATAGGAGTAAAGGGAAAATCCAAAAGATGCGTAAGAACTCGTTGAAGACATTCCCATCACTACTTCCATTCTTTGAATTGCAAGCGTTGCGAGTACTGTACTGAGACCCAGAAACAGCCAACCATATCGGTCGAAGGCGGAAAATACAATGGTCCAGGGATAAACCACTTGCGGTTTGTGAGAAAAGAAGAGAATGTTGTCGTAGCGAGTAATGCTTGTGAAACCTGCAACATGACCCCAGTCTTCGACTCGCCCCAGTTATCAAGTCTGCTTTCCCATCCAACAAATCTGCGACGCAGCTGGCCCAAGTCCCGTTATTTAGTAAAACGCCTGTGTTTCCTTCAGGAATTATGGTCCCAAAAGGCGAGCAAGGGTTGAGCTCGTACGTACAATTTATCTTTTCCTGAATATAGTTAAAGAAATCCACAAAAAGTCCTCGTTTATGCCTGTATTTTCCGTCTATTTTCTGAACTTCGTAGAGAGAAACGTATTTGAATGAAGAGTAGAGACGCATCGGATGCAAATGCCAGTTTCTGGAAAAATCCGGAAATAGGTTGGATGCTTCAGGTTTGAATTCCATCAAAGGATTTTCTCCCGAACTGGTTTTATCACAGTGTAAACAATACGTGAGTATTTTAAAGTCAGGGCCTGGGGTAATGAGAATTTTATATTTGAGCGGATATCCAATCTCCCCATTCATTACGTTAGTTTCATGGCCAGCTTTTCCAGTCGAAAGAAATATGTAGAAGTCAGTATCCCTCTTGGTTAACTCATGTTCTTTCGGCGTGAGAAGTGAGAGAAACGGGCGACTTGAAACTCTTCATTTTTTTGCAACGAAAGTTATCACGAGTTTGCAATATGATGTTTGCTTCCTGATGTCAAGATCCCCATCTAAAGCTTGAGTCTGTGGGAGTCCGATAGCTTGAGCAGAATTTTGAGTTTGTGGTTTTTCCAAAAATTGTGCAAATCGGAAATTTCGTCAGTTTTTATAAAAGTTACGATGATCAGGGAGCAATGCGGAAAATATTGAGAAATCACTTGAGAAGCAACACGAGTGTTAAAACAGCTTGCCACGGATATGGTAACAAAAATTGAAATTATAACAGGTAAAATTGCCATGGCGCACTCCTGACTTCAAAAAGTAGAAGTATTTCCAATTTTGACATGGAAATGAACCTCATGCAATTTTTTCATTTCCGTTTTTCTTAACTAAAATAAACTTCTTATGCCTGGAGTATAGAAGTCGCAACCAATTATAAAAACCTCAAGACCTGTAATGGTCTTAATCGCAGAAAAGTTTTTTAATGGTGAGACTTGAGCCTTAATGTTCCAACCAATCTTGAGGTATTCACTACGCGAAATTTTGAAAAGGTGTCGCAAGTATTAGGATTTCGTAAGAGAAACTTAATAGTATAGTGTCAACCAGCCATCCAGTAAAGAAACTTCCTGGAAGAGGTTGTACCTCATAATATACCTGTTTCACGCTATTTCTCCAAATCCAGACAGCACCCGGCTTTTATCTTTTAATGATAAACATTATTTGGCAATCTTTCCAAAACATTGCGTGTCCAAGCCGGTTAAATAATAGCGGGCCCAATTAAGAGATAACCCCATTTAAAAATCAAATCCGAAATTATTTTATCTGCTAACCAGCACCAATGTCTAACGTCACATAGCTTTAATAGTGTAATTAACGAGTCAATTTTCTTTCCTATCATATCATTTCTAAGGAAGCTGGGAAACTTTGAGCTGCTTTATATTTATCAAGGAAGTTCCTAATCTTGCAATAATTCTGTCTTATGAAGCACAGAGAATCACGCCAACGAAATAACGAGCTCCTTAATAATGTACATTTTTATTATTACTAAATATTTCCGTCACACGAAAATGAAATATCGCAAAACGTCATAAAATAGGTGAACAAGGGTTCAATTGGCAGTAAGGAAAATGGGACCTTTCAAAATTCATTGTTGGTAAGCATAGTTGTGAATGTTGTCGAAGTTTAGGAAACGCGCAGTTGTTAATTACAGTGTAGATGTTTTTATTTTTTTGTTAACCAGACATTTTCATTTGAACCAGATTTCCAAATAAAAAGAAAATGTACTAAAAACGAAAAAGGTTAACAGGTTTTTCTCTGGTTTAGAGAACGTGATCTTCATTAGGGAATATTTAGGATGACATACAAATCATATTGATGATGTTTATAAGAGAATCAGCTTCTCTCTGATTCTCGATTTTGTACTGAGGAATCTCGAATCGAGTATTTTAG
>JAQGAP010002615.1:0-14574 GCA_034697805.1 Orchesella bifasciata | reverse complement strand
GGAACGTTTGTGTTTTTTAAATTTGCTCTAAAACTTGTAAAATAAATAAAATAATTATGGGAAGAATATTTGTTTACATCCGCTCAGCTGCTCTTATGTATAAGAAAGATTTACTTCCCACATTTTCATTTGAGAATATTGATTTTTTCCTACTTATGTCAGTTAGAATCCTTTTTATCATCATAACTCCATATGATGATGAAACGAGAATGTTGCTCATCTAATTAGCATTTCATTCCATGTCCCCATGTCGTAATAAATGGGTGGATGCAAACGTAAAGGTTTCCAAAGGAATATAAAATGGATACTAGTTTTAATCAAAAGGGATTTGGGATTGCTCTCAGCTTAAGTCAGTCAGATAATTCAGCTCGGCTCAAGCAACATCGTTTCCTCGGAATTCGTCATGAACATCATCCTACTCATCACATAATATGGATGGTACGCGTGTGTATTTAAGGTCGTGAAATGAGCACGAAGACGACGCAAGAGAGAAGTTTTATCTTTCTAATTTTGTAATTTTATGTCCTTCTTCCCCGTTACGATTACGTACCATATTGCGACTTTATATCCAAAGCTTTCTTCCTACTACGTGTGAGTCATGTCATTTCAATGGAAATTAATCTGAAATCCTGAGCAGCAGCAGCAGCAGTGGCTGAACAAATGGCGCATTTCTGCCTGTAACCTACGCTAACCAAATGAGGAAAACAGGAGTTTGGGACATCAACTGAAGAAGTGGAATTTATGGGCAAAGTCATTCCTTTCGAACTGAGCCACATTCTGCACTCCATGTACCATTGTCAAAACGCGAGTTTTATGAGTTACAAAAACACAGATTGATCGATAAAAAGTTGGATGTGTGTGCTATCAGCAGCATCAGTGGGGCTAGTGCCGTCATCATCATTATCCAGCTGGTTTCCGCACTAATAGCAGCATGTACCAATTTAGAGATGGAAGGATAAAAAAATTTGAATGGGATTCCTTTTGAAAGAAGAGATGATGTGCTTTATCTCGTTACAATTCACTCTTGATTATCATCCTGGTAACAGAAAACTTATTGTCCGAGGAAAAGTAGCAAAGATAAAAACCAACATGAACGACCGCATTGCTAAAACTCCATTTCAGATCAATAGTAGTCGGTCGGTGTACAATACCACTACGGGTAAAAAGGAAATGGAAACATGGTCTTCATGGATGCTGATGATGCAGTTACATTGTACTTAAGTATGTATCTTCCTGGTCCATTACATTAAATTACTCCCATCCTCTTCCGGTGCAGGTTTTGCTGTTGCTACCAGAACAACGAGGGAGGATGTACGACTAATATGCTACATTTTGTTTTCTAATAAAATCAAAATTCGAAAGTGGGCTACTCTTCCACTTTTAGTTGATGGATAGAGGGAGCAGATGTGTAAAATGAAAATTGTTTTTGAACCCCATTTTTTTGTCTTTAGTAAGGAAAGCAATCATAAAGAACACAAGTACAATCTGTAAGTCGATGTAGAGAAAGCAGCAGTTTCTGTGAAAGCTAACGAACTTACAAAAAGGAAACTACTACTAGAGCTGGCACTGCATAGCACCTTCCTTCAATCGGTGTGGCTTGGCTTGGCGTGGCGTGTCTCTGTCGGCGTTACTTACATATTTGAGTAAATGAAGCAGAATGGAGTGCACACCACTTTAGTTCCACCGCCTCTCATGATGCTGATACAATCTCATGATGCAATTAGAGTGGAGAAACTTTTGATGTTATCATTTTTCTTTAATTACGCACGATGCTTGAACCAAAATTTTCCATTAAAACTCATCTCCTTTAATTAAATCATAAGACAGGACAGAAGAGAAGGAAGAGAGAGTGCGAGGCGACAGACTCTTTTCGCTCCATGTAGTTCCCAACCAATTTCCAAAATGCCATTGAGTAGTTGAGTTGACTCACAACGTATTAAATATTACACCACCACCATAAGTTCAGCGAGTGAGTGAGAGAGACACACTCCCCATTTAAACCCTGTCGGCTTCCTCGTCTTTTCCAGCCAAGCTGGGACCTACTACTCCACCGTTTCAGAATTCCCTTTCCCAAATTGATTCTACAAAGAGTTGACAGACAGATTGACTTTGAAATGAGAAGATGAGAACCTGCTCCGCTTCCACAGAATGAGTCTGTACGTGCATCCATTTTTTTTGTTGAACAACAATGTAATAAAAGCCTTTCATTGTGTCACTTACACGTTAGTGAGAGCCCAGCCACTACTCCTATTTCCATTGTACAGTAAAACATTCATGTTATGGAACATGGCTATTATGGCTAGTAGCTATGAAGAAACTAAAGTGAAAAAGATCTGGTTTCCATTAGTACCCTGTGTTTTCATGGCATGCAATCATGTCAAAGTCTCACTTTCTTTTTCTCTTTTTTTTTAGTTAAAAGACGTAAGGACGGCGCCGACAAAGCAAACGATCAACATGTCAACACACCACTACTCTAAAACATTGCGTTATTTCTATCCCAACAAAATTTCAACCGTCAATTCAACCACATCGTGATTAACTGTAGCTGGCGGATCAAACTAGGATATTTCATGGGTTTCAGAGAAAATTCCTACAATTAGATTTCGCTAAATTCCTTCCAAAATAGTTTTGAAGGGAAACTGAGCGAGGGGACCAGACCCACCACAGTTTTCATGTTTCCACCAGATTGATACTTTGACATACTGCCCATGCATGTCCAGTCCAGACCACATTATTAGATCAATAGAGGAAATGGAAAAACCGAGTTGGAATGGGAAAACTAGTCTCAACTTTTCCAAATAGTAATGATAGCAAAAAAGAGTTGACACCTGCCATTTGCCATACAACGCCATATTATATTGTGCATGTGCGTATGATGATAGGGATAATGGATGACCTACGCTATCAGCGCTAATGGTTTGCACACAGCTAACTTAGAACAAGAGTTAAAAAAACGCTTGTTTAACATTACCTTCACGTGCACATGGATAACAGCAGCTGGCAAGTTGTTTCGACTGTTGGTCGGCGCTGATATGACCATCCGATGATTGGACACGGCCAAGAAGGAGACAAAGCTGAGAAGTGCAAAGTAGAGCGTGAAAACGAATATCCCAAACACCACCGTTTTCCTCCAAATGTGACCACCACCATTCCGGTGGTGATGATGATGGCCAAAGTGAGGATGGGAATTGCCATGGTGGTGATGATGGTGATCCCGTTTACTCTTCATACCTGATTGTTTCTGATGGGGACAGTAGGCTCCTCCGCAGAGAAAGCAGCAACAGACACGACGTGTTGACCACAAAAATTTTGTCATGCTGGCGGTTGGCGTTGTTCTCTAAAAATACGCTAGCGCTCAACTTTTTCTAGCTTTTTAACCTAACGTTCGGTGGCTACATGCATTCATGGAGCAATTTTTACTCTGTCCCTTTCGCTACACTTTAGGATACACTTTTATTCTATTTTTGTTGTCACAAACCTACAAAAGTGTGCTTGTATTGTTATGTATTATTATATTATTACAGCATATTAGTTGATATTATTCTTTTTATCGCTACAAACTTCTAAACACAGTTGCTCAAAGAAAATGACTGAAGGACTGCTATTTTTTTTGTTTCCGTGTTACCTTGTGAATGACAAGAACCCTTTTAGTCGTGAGGAGTAGTTGTTTTTGCTTCAATGGAAAAAAATTCACCGTCCCTCATGTTATCTATCATAAATTAATCTAAATGCTTTCTAACATGCCTATTAGAAAAGCGTTATAGCACCTAAGTTTAGTTTATTTCTCCTGTTCTTTTCAGACTATTGAAGTTTTTGTGTTGTCAATTGTAATTTTTTTTCACAGCAACTTGAAAAACTTCATTAATAGAATAGATATTTTGCCTACTTAATATGTATTACTTTTTGTGTGAGAGGAAGCGTCAATCTTTTTTGTAGCATATCAGTACAAATTTTCCTACAAATTATAATGATGTTTAAATAGTACTTGCTTTCTTCTTGTTCATTTAGTAACAGCGGTATGAAAGAACGCAGTCTATTTTTTATCTGTTATATATGTACACTTTCTTTGAAAAAAATCTAATTCCGCTTAATCATGTTAAGTTACAGTTTTACTTCCTATTCTTCGTCATCATTATCATAAGTCCTTTTTCTTGCGTCGTTGTAGAAAACTAGCAAAAATCTTGTCCGGTATGGTTGGTACAAGCGGAAACGATTAAACACGACGACAATAATAGCCCAACACAAAAATGTGTTTTGTTTTGAAGTCTACCTACTGTTTATTTATGATGCAATATCATACTTATCGCTACTCCTTCCGTCATCCCCCTTTTCTCCTTAGTTTCTGTGTCAGACTTGAGATAAAGTTGTGTAATATATTCTTTTCCTTTTTTATCTAAATATTTTATGGATCTCTTCTTTCCTTAATAAGTTGGTTTGGTCTCGTGATCATTTAGGTTTTTGTTATAAAATATAGAATACTTTTGAAAAGTTTTCCGTATCACTTTTTAAGGTTTGTTGGAGAAGGTGGGGGAAATTGAAGGGATTTGAAATTCGAAGCGTTGTTGACTTTTAAAATTCACTTGTGTTCCGTATCTCACTTGGTTTCTTCTTGCTCCTTTTCTCTGGCTTGTTCTCTAAGCTAAACATATGCACGGAGCGAGCACCGGCCAGGAACTGTGACTGGAGAAACAAAGTCAGTTTTCTCTAAATATACTGTCAAAAGTGGATGAAGTGGTAGAGTTGGGATGAAAGAGAAAGCGACGTCGAGTCGCAGTCGCACTATAATGCTCTTCCATAATATACCTAAAGAAGTACTTCAAGATGGTATAGAGTGCATGGGTATTATTATACTGGTATGTATTCTATAGTTGGATGAATGAATAGTGTAGCTTCTCTCCCTTCTTTGTCTTGTTTTCTCCGGCTCTGAGCCTAGTATACTGGTATGGTCTTGTTCCCAACTCAATTCGGTCGGTGTGGTGGGTATCTATGATGTTGATGCTAGTAGTAGTGGTGGTGCTCGGATATCAGGAGTAATGTCCTTTCTATAAGCTTATTATGATACTTTATTACTTTCATATCTGCTTATCATCACTATTTTCTTGTCGGAAAAAATCCTTTTTTCACTCCTGTCACTGTCCTCAGTATAGAGACAAGAAACAATGAAGAAATGAGTTATCTTTGGAAACAAATGTGCTTGACTGGTGCTTGGTTGGGGCTTGCTTGTGGTGGGGATAATAATTGTCCGACAAACGAATGTGAGAGTTTTTTTTTTCTTTTGAAAAAAAAACTAAGTTTCTTCAAAAAATATATAAATGCGCTTGCTCAGTCGTCGCATCAGATACGATATTTTTCTCACGGTAAAACAGTGACAATGACAACTGATGGGATTGGAAAATAATCCGGTGATAAATATATATTTTTTTTGTTTCGCTTTGGGATACTTTTTCTTGTTCAACTCCTTCCCCCAACTCGTCCGTCTTGCTGTGGATCGGCTCTCATACTTTCCACCAGCTTTCATCCCAGTTGCTCAGCGTCATCATCGTGATCATCATGCTCCACATACTTTTTGACATGATGATATGATGCCAGAAGAAAGATACCGTCTTGTCATCTAATGTGAGAGAGAAAGGATCCGCGTACTTTTCCTGTTTCCTTTTGAATTTGATAAAAATAAGAGGAAGCGGAGACGAGTCGAGACGAAAAAAAAAACTGCCACTGGCTCCTCTATTATTCAGCTCAAGTTTAGTTTTTCCCCAAAAGGAAAGGTGAGTTGGGATGTTTCGGCTGGAGTGGAATGGAACAAGACGAGTGAGTGAAGTACACTATGTATCTTGCTGGCTGGTTACTTGTTCATTAGTTTTATTTCGGTTGTTGTTGGAGGCGAACAAAGTTGTGCTTTCACTTGAGAGCGTGTGTCAAGAGAAATGGGTTCAAGCAAAGAAAAATAAGTAATGTTGTCTTCTCAGAGAGTGAAAGCGGACGACAAGAGTATATATATCTTTTTGAACCAATTTAATTTACTAAAACAAAGTCACCGGAGGTGGAAGCGGAGAGGAGATGAAATGAAATGACAACGGAAAATGATTCAAACCAACCAGTACCAGGTCCCTTCTCTTGTTCCGTTGTTTTGCTTTCATTTACTTTCATTCTTCTCCTCACAACACAAGCTGACAGCGACAATCAACGACACTCAAAAAATTATTTTGTCCTACCAACTTGGCAAGTGGAACTGGGCGTATTTCTCTGGATTTAGCTCAGTCGACATTTGAAAACTGGGATGATATAAATTTAAACTTTTTGTTGGCTCCCAAAGAAAAACCCAACTGCTGCCTCCCAAAAAAATGTACCAGAATGCATGTCCCGGTGGCTTTCTCTGGGAGATGATGGTGTTTATGATGATGCTGATGATGAGAAACAAAGACGCGTCGGGTGATGATTCTTCTCTAGCTTTCCCTTGTTGATTTCCAGGTGAGATAATATAATAGGCCGTGGAGGCAAAACGAGCTGACGATTGAGAAAAACGTGAAAGGCGAGACTACAGGCTCTTCACAGGAATGCGAGAAAGGTTCTGTTGAATACACTTTGCTTGAGGTAAGTATACGAGAGCGCTGGAGAGTATTTACATATTCACGCACACATAAACAGACACACGCTTTTACTTTTAAACAAACTTGTTAGGAAGGACAACCGTGTAGTTGGTTGTGCACCAGTTTAGCTATAGTACTTTAGTGAATTGGAGGGCAGTGGAAGCTGGTTGGTGTTGCTGCCCCGCTGTATTTTGCAGCAATAACATCAACAACAACAATATCAATACTACATGGAATTTAGAACGAGAGGAGAAGACAAGAAAAAATTGTATTGACTGAAAAAGAATACAATAGTAATGGTGTAGCGGTTGGAGGAAACGGAGGCGAGAGTGAGAGAGAGAGAGAATAAGAAGGCAAAAAGAAAAGAGAGAAGGTGGACAGATTTTTGGATGTTACGAATATTCGTAGCAGACTGAAGCAAGTGAGTAGGAGAAGAGTGCAAGATATTTCTTTCTTTGGTTCCCCATAACATAAAAAATAGGAGTTGAGCTTAGCTCAACTAAACTCACACTTTTCTTCCTTCCTTCCTTTCCTTCGCTGGTTCCTTGCTCCCTGCTGCTCTGTTCTCAACTCAGCTCAACACACACACATACACACAACGCAACACGCAGAGAAAAAGACAGAAGCAAGAAAGAAAGCAAGTATTTTTTTAGGAATGACGACGAGCAGAGCACACTCAGGACCAGTCGATCCCATCCCGTCGTCTATGTGCAAATAGTGCTGGCTCAGAACTGAGAGAATGTGGTAGTCTTTCTCCCACGTTTCTATGCACGGATCCTGAATGGGTAACGACTGAGAGGGAGTTTGGCTAGGACTATGATGCTGCTACTGAGATGATGATGACGATGGCGATGATATACCTATATAGAACTAAAACGGAGTGTTCTTCTCACTAAAGTGAGCTCGGAGGAGCCAGGCTGATTCTCTCTCTTTCATTTCTCTATACTCTGCTGCTGCTGCTGCTTCAAGCGAACCAAAATCCATGCATGGCATGAAGCAGCCAGGTCCTCTCTCTTCCGTCCGTCAGCGTGGTGATCACATACAAGAGAAAGTTTGGGAGAAGGGTGAGTGGTGCATGAGCCTCTGTGCTGCTAAAGTATAACAAAGGAAAGTTAGCATGTATGCATGTATGCAGATGTAGATGGTTTATAGGAAGCCAGAGCTAAAGCACACATGTGAAATGTTGTTCTTCCATATATAATAAACCTATCTATGTTTTCCTTTCTCCGTAATTTAATGTTCTGCGTTCACTTTTTCCTCTCATTGTTCAACTGTCATCATCATCATCATCAACATCAAAGTAGGAAAGCCCGTGTGCAAATAAATAGAGGAAGTATTCTCCAAGCGTGATTTAGGAAAAGAGGAGCAAGACCACGATGAACCCAAGAAACTAACCCGTTCTGTTTCAGAGAACAGGGGAGAACGCTCAGCTGTTAAATTGAACCAACATATGTAAATCTAGTTTATTTTCGCTTTGGAGCAGCGAGAAGAAAGAGCTAGTCACTTTTCATTGCAACTTTTCCTTTTGCATGTGCGATTGTGCTGGAAAACACAAGTTTAGTTTAGCAGTGGAATGATGTGATGTGCCCATATGGGCTTCACTCTCCACCATCCTTGCTTACTTATTGTTAGATACGAGACAACTTCATGCTTGTGTGTGTAGCTATTACACCAAACGAGCCAGGAAAAGTTGAAGTTGGGGAGGCAGACAGACACAATAGAAAAAAGTATAAAAACTGCTTCACTTTTACATTATGCACCGTTTGGCAGAAAGTATTAGGGCAAAACTAATGTAGGACTGGGATCTCCACTCCTTTCTTTTAGGATGATGCAAAAGGAGAAGGAATCGAGAGAAATATGTGGTATAATGTGATATAATAATATGTACATAGGCACACCAGAAGAAGGAGAGGAACAACTAACTATTATGCATGTACATTCTTTGGTAAATACGTTTATTCTCTAACTATAATCTTTTTATCGAAACCAACTCTTTCTTCTTCTTCTTCTCCTTGCCGTATCAAGGAAACAAAACTGAAATATGATTTTTCTTCGCCATATTTCTTTCCTGAGCACTTTGGTGAAGAATGTATAAAGTGAACGGGAGAGCATGCCATGGCATACTGTGTATGGGCCCCTAATACAGGGAAGAAAACGTTTACTCATGAAAGTCGTTCAAAAAAAGGAGGAGACGTAGGTAAGTATGCTCTAAGGTATTCTACATGACTGTTGTGGTACTTAAGCTACGTCTTCCTTTCATACTCTCTCTTTCTTTTTCCTTCGCTTTTTAGCAGAGCAGGAGAGTAAATGTGTCTGTTTATGTGGGATGTTTGCTTACCTAACATGGTATTTGTCAAGTAGGCATCGGACGAGGAGAGATAACATTAGAATTGATAACCAAGTTCAAGACTTCAGCTCACAGAGCTTCTCGCTATTTATTGATATATTTCTCTGTTGTATTCTCCTCGGTCTGATTGTGAGATGGGTAGAATTTCATTCCATTGTTTAGGCTTGTAGGACATTCTTTAAAAAATAAAATAGAGCGATCCCGTTTGCTGTTGGTTGGCAAAAGATAAAATGAAAAATCAATTGATTGGTTTAGAGCTATTAGATGCGGAGAAAGGAGAGAGAAGCGATGGGAAAGAAGAGTGTGCAGCGGATGTGTTGTCATTATTTTCAGGAAAAAATGTGTAAGACGTGGACACTGCCATTGATAGCGGGATTTCATTCCTTTCTTCTATCTGTAAAAGTCTTTAAAAAAGAGAATTGAGCGAGTAGTGATACCTTAGCACGTCATGTCATGCCACACACGTTCAAAGCTCACTCTTTTCCTGTCTTGGCTTTATCTCCTTTTCAAAAAGAAGATGTTTTGTCCTGCTCTTTTACTACGTCTATGTACATACGTACTTAACGTTTCTCTCAGGCTAGCCAGTTGTAGGTGAACATGAAACCCGAAACGTGTTTTTTCTGTAACCTGACATCAAAACCCCAGGAGTTGGTGAGCCAAAATGATTCGTATCAAAAATGCATTTTTACATGTGTTTTATTTCCTTCTCGTCTTTTTCCTTGGAATCGAAGTCTTACCATGGCTGCGACTTACAAGAGGAGTACACGTAATTCATGAGACTAGCAGACAAAAAGTCTTGTCTTGTGAGTGTATCTACGTTCGTTCGAAGCAAGACAACAAAATTACATTAAAATCCCATGTAACTTGGAAATTTAATGAGAATCTCTTACTCCAAATAGATGGATCTCCTTGTGCCCATGCAATAACAGTAAGACACAAACCCGAAACATTAAGAAACGATCATAGTGAGGTTAGGCTTGGAACGATAGTGTGGTGGGTTTAGGAAGTTTTATTTCCGGAACAAATAATTTTCTTGTTTAAGAAATGAAGAGAAAAACGGAAAGAGAAGAAAATATTGCTTCGGCATATTTTTATTTTCAAGGAGAGTGTGTGAGAGAGAAAAGGGAAAGAGGTATAATATCAGTATGCAAGCTAGCCAATTCTTTTACATTTTCATCCATTTTTACACACGCACGCACATCCCTTAATTTCACACATCTGTAGGGAAATGCATATATAAGTCGACTCTGATAGTCTCGGAGCTTTGATGCTTTCACTCAACCTGGACTTTGGGTTTGGTTGGTGGAACCAACCGGCATTACCATTTTATTCCTGATATTATATACATGTATTCATATTCATATACATGTACATATATTAAGTGCTACATACATTCATTAGATCCATGCATTCATGAATTCCTTTGCCGTCTTCCTTTGAACTTGGCTTGTTCGGTGATAGTAGGGTCATGGCACGGAGACTCTCTACCAGTCTCACTCACTCTTTCAAACAAATAACTTTTTCTATGGAAAATATATGGGACCAGGAGCCAGGAGAAATAGCACTTGTTTCTTTTTTGCCTTTCTGTTTTTTCGACTAGAATACGTACGTGGCAAGTGGCAACGTGAAATATATACTGATGATAAGGGAACTAAAACTACAAATATTATGTGGGTGCACATACACATACCAGAATTTTTAGACTCTCAACTCCACTCAAGTATAGTGCGTCCTTCAATTCCTGTCATGGTATACAGCCATTTCCCATTCCTATTTTGTTCAGGAAGAAAAAGTTTTCAGTACTTCATGTCTTCCGCAAAACGCAAATTTGAGCTCAATTTTCGTATAATTCCTTCAAAATATTTAACAAACGTGAAGTAGTTGATGTCAGTTTTATAAACTAGTTTGACATGGCATGACATGACCTTACCATGCAAAAGTTTCATGAAGATATGCATGTTTTAAAAGTAAATCTAGAGCGAATCTACTTAACTACATTCACATTCGCACACAGTAAGGCAGGCTATCATGTATCCAGCAGCATGAGTGAAAGTTAAGAGGTTTTCCGAGTCCGGCCGTCGTTTTCGTGTTCCTTTGCTTCTCTTTCCCCCTGAAAAAGATAGGAGCGAGCATGCTCTTTCCTCTAGGATAAAAAAAGACTTTCTCTCCTCTCGTCCTCTCTCTTCCCGGATAAGCGATACTTTTTTCCAGTTAATGGCTGGCTTTCAAGTACGTGAGCACTTTTCAACATCATCCGTTTCCCTATACTTCAACTAGAGAGGGTGATATGTATATACAATCTCATTCGTATTGTGTGCATTAGCCTCCATTGGAGAGAGAGTATGGAATGGAATATTGAAGAAAAAGCATAAGTTTCATCTCCGATTCTTATCATTTCCCTTCTCTCACTCATGCTACCAACAAGACAGCACCAACTCAACTCCAATATTATGTTTGTGTGTCTTGGTCTTTGGCTCGACATGACTGGTGCTGGTGTATCTGTATATTTGTGCTCTCCGTCTGAATAGTCAACTTTTCACTTTGTATTCCGCGAGTTTGCTTTTCGCTGAAACATACATAATGTGGGCGAGGGAGGGAGAGAAGTCTGTAAATAAAAACAAAATGTGCACATGAGGAAATTATTTATGGATAAAACATTGCTCCCTTTCCATTACGATGATGATGAGGATGATATGCAATACACATGTCTTGTCTCAAAAGCTCATTTCAAAACCAAACCACAGAAAGCAAATCTAATACATCCATCACATCAAGAGACTCATCATGATGATGATGATGATAAGTTGTTTCCATACAAAATTCATTGGCATACCATGTAGAAGCGTAAACAGGTAATTTAGTCCCATTTTTCTAATCTTATCGTTAGCTCAATATCCTCTCTCATCATTTCACCATATTACATGCACAGATTTAAAAGTACAACATAATTGGAGCATAAAATCAGCTTAGTTTGGAGTTTCATCTCTTTTCAACTACTTACTGTATTTGCTAAAACTTTGTTCTATATTAAAAACAAAACTAACTCATTAAAGTTACTTTGGAGTTTTTTTTAGATTGTAGGAGTCGCAGATGAGAAAATGGCAGAAAAATAATAGTGTGGAAGGGGAATCGATAAACGGTCATGTTAAATCAGTGTATGTATGCGCATTATTAGCATAGAGATTGTGGAGAAAACATTTTCACATAAATAAAATATTTTGCTGCAAACAATTGGGATTCAGAAGAATCACCTGAAAAGCGGGTCACGCCATCAATTAACGTTCTTACGTTGAAAGCCATATTGTGTACGGCTACCAAGAGCAGAAAAGTGATCTAATTCCAGATATGCATGGAGAGGAAATGAAACTTTTCACTTTGCAAAATTTTCTAGTCGTCTACCATTTTGAAAACTTGGTGTTTGGTGCAACCATAATAACTCAAGAGTTCGCACAAGGCTACCCCTTGAATTCTCACGTTGCTCTTCTCAGTTTTATCTGCAGATGTGAATACCTAGCGACATAAACAAGCAAAATTGTGCAAAGTAATAAAAATGTGACAAGGTGGATATGGTGGTGCGGTGTGGCGGCGATGCGCATTCTTATACTCATCCACCTTTTTATTTTTCCCATTAAGAGTGAGCGGCAGTATGTATGGAATCGTAGTTTTGTAGATACATACATCACATTCACATCTGCACCTTGTTTCTATGTACACAAACACTTAACTTGCATAACAATTTTATCATAAAATAAATAGCAAAAACAGAAAAGGAATATATAGTTATGGGCGATACGCCGCATTGGTAATTCCCAACAAGCATCATCTTGGAATGTAGGAAGTGATGTCTGAAAAGAATGAGCAAATATAGTAAAACGACTATATTATACATAACTTGACGTTGGGTATTACCAGCAAAACAAAAAAAAATATCAGTCGTGTGTTGTTTGTCCCTAGACAACATTAACTAGGAGTACATTACAATGTATGATAATAATAATGCATTATGATGATGATGATGCTGAGCCAGAGCAACTTAGTTCTGAAGATCAACCAACACACATATATTTAATGAAGGATAATGTCATAATGTCATGTATGAATGCTCACAACCAACATTATGTTACGAGACTGTAGGTAGGTTGGCTGATACGACAATGATGAGGAGGAGGATGGTGCACTGCAGCTTGACTGCAGTAGTCAACTTTTTGATGTGCCAACAGAAAAAAAACAAACAAACTCACTTACGGTTGAGCTCTGAGTTGAGAGATGTAAGCTTATGAAATTTATCTTGGTTTGAAAGAAACTATAAACTTGATTTTTTTGATGTTGGGTTGGTTGGTTGGATTTGAATTGTCACATTACATATGTATATATGCACCTACCTACACACCATAATAGCCGAAGCCAAGCCAATGTCAAGTATGGTGTACATTTATTCTTGAGGATTTACCCACGAAGAAAGTAAAAACGGAGGACATTATTATTATTACTGCACATGGAAATGTAATGGATTCAACATGACCCAGACATTTTTATTAGCCTTTTGATGTTACGTCACTTTACAACCCTTTTACACAAAGAGAATGACAAGGTCACAAAAGAAACCCGGTTTGTAAATGTCCGCATGCATCCCTCTCTCATTTTTACAATTGGAGCAGACCTTCAATTTGATGTGCTCACGTTGTAAAATTCACCGTGTGCAATTCACTTTTGCTAAAAGCTAGCCGGTGAATGATCATGACATGCTCGCATAATCATAAATGCTTCACTATTTCAAAATTATGAGAGGCTCCTGTCGTCAATAGCATAAATTTTGACGTTGCGGGTAGTGGTGCAGTGGTTACTTCAACTCAATGACCCAGTGGTTCTAACTGGCATCTGCAATCTTCTCCCAAAAAAATAAGAGAAAAACATGGGTTGACTGGATCACAGAGTGAAGAATAAATGTGTCAAAATGCCATAATGAAGGAATGATAAAGCGTATGATTTAAATGCGGGACACTTCATTTTTCTTCTCGAACTCTTTCCTTCCCTTAAATTCTTTAAACTTATCATTGTCAGAAAAACTTAACTATTTATGCAGGCATATATAAATGTAGTTTGCTTACAGATATCCTGTCCAAATAAAACTTTGTTGTTCAATGTGTGATGCAGCCTTTATGGAGTAGCTACGTGGTGCAGTGCACCTAGAAAACAGTCGAAAATCAAATTGAATGTATGCAAACAAGCTTTGTTTTTAAAAAGATTTGAAATAAATGTATATCAACTAGAGTTCTCCCCTTACAATTCATTTGATTGTCATATAATGTCACACAAGCATAATAAAAACAATTAATAGCCTGGAAGAAGAACGTCCTAAACGCTATGCACATTGGCTTTGAAAGCTGTATGTACTTTTGTTGGCCATGGATATGCTTGTTCAACAATTCATGGAGAAACAAAACAACACCAAAGTCATAATTTTTACTTGTATTTGTACTAATCAAAACATGCATTGCTTTTCTTATCCACCCAGTATATTTGGCTCTCTGGAGGATTATTTTTATCGTAATAATGCATCATATCATGTCATATCGCATTCAGTGCATTTTTGGGTGGATGGGCAAAGGAAAAACGTAGGCGTAACTTTATATACCATAA
>JAQGAP010002614.1:0-14575 GCA_034697805.1 Orchesella bifasciata | reverse complement strand
TGAGTTGGGACGGAGCAATTTCCAGGTGAGAGATTCCATCAGTTGCCCATGTTTCAGAATGCCCCCTTCACCTTCATTCTTGCTGTACTTCATCAAATCGTTGACATAAAAATGCTCCAAATTATCAATCTCCTTGGCATAAGGAGAAGTTAACATGGTTTTCTCTCTGCATTCCTTAGAATTCCATCGAAGGGATTCCAAATCCATCCAGCTTTGGGGTTTGAATATTTTGTAGTCAATTAGAAACGGTATCTGGACTAACTTTTCTATAGCGTTACAAGTTCTTTTCATCAGGCCTCCAAATCCATATTCATCTTGATTTTTGCAGGTCTCCAGGGCTATTTTCCACCAATCCATATAGTTTTGACAGCCCAGGAGGCGGCTTCTGGTTACCTTATTTATGCTTCCTGTACGCTCAATTTGTAGCAGGATTTTGGTGGGTTGTATAGAATTGTAGGAGGCATAGAATAGCGTAAACTGCCAAAAAATATCTATTTTATATAGCATCTCGTTAAAGAACGGAACCAATTCTCGATGAGTGGTAACATGTACGAACACCGCAGCAACTTTGGCAATAGTGTAGTTTTCTTCGTACTGATCTTTCCCATAGTAGAAAATGGGATCCAATAGAGTGCCACCATATTTCTGCTTGTCTCTGTCTCCTAAAGCTGCGAAATTACCAAATATCCACTTTCTACAAGGAACTGGGTCAATATATACTTGAACCAAACATGTTGCTTTGGGAAAAGGGGGAGCTCTGAATGTAAAACCTTGATTGGGAGCTGGCTTTACACACTGCCCTTCGCAATACATGTAGTCATAAGAATGGCTGAAGTGAAAGGAATCGACAGCTATGTCAAAGTTGTGCTGGGACAAAATTATTGGAGTTTGTTGCAACGGTTCCAAGTTGTATGAACCGTCAGAATGAGCGTTGTAAGGAAAATTAATGTGATTCAAAATCACGTGGATTGAACAGTCCTGAAATATAGTCAGTTCGTTTTCCAACTTTAAAACGTTTTGGGGAAGCGACCAGTTTAGCAAAAATGATAGAGGTAACGAATAAATGGAACTGAGTAGAATAAACAAAGGTAGAAATTTTTTAGTCATTTTAGTCTGCGTTTTGTCGTTTAAGGAGTTCGAGTAGAGCAGAATCCAGAGTGTCTAGTAGAAGCCTACTACGGGGACATCGCATTTGATTCCATCAAAATATTAAATTTGCATAATATATGGAGGCGCGTGGCTGCCAAATCACGCAATGTACTTAAAACCAAAAATTTGAGACATGGTAGCATCCATTAGATGATAACTATTAAAATTATTAAACACCTACATGAGACACGCAACTTAAACTTCACATTTAATTTATCCAAGTGTTCTTTTATATGTATGTGCGGCTATTTCATATAAGTACAATTTCATTTCATTGTAAATCCTTTTTCTGTCCACGGCCATAACCATATATGTTACACATATAGTCAAAATTATTAAAACCATTTAATATACTTTTAGTTTAGAGGTTTTGCGTGTTTTTTTCTGGCATCTGGTATTACAACCATTACTAGAATAATCATGTTAAGTTTCTCCAGACCTAACTGTTAAAAATCATGGCCTGTTCCTACCGTACTGAATGCTAGACTTTGCTTCCATAGTGTTGTGTTACTTAGCATCTACATCTGCGCCTACCCATAGTCAAGCTTTTTAAACGAACTAAGCACCAAGATATTAAGGGCAATACATTAGTCCAAATAAAATATTTACCCGAATTCACGAAAAAGCACAGCATTCGTGCTTGAATTTTTGCTTCCATATTTCACTAGCATGTAGAGTTATTCGAAAGTAGAAATGGACGATGAAATGCATACTTTGTTGTACGTACGAGCGTAAAGTTAACCCTGTTGGAAATGGCGGAATCGAAAAGAAGCATCAGCAGAAATGGGAAACTATAAATACTTGACATTTACATGCATAAAGCTGGCCGCTTAGGCGACGCTTCCTTCCAACTTTTCCTAATTCCAATGTTTTCCAATCAAGGTCAGTTTTGTTTGGTGCGGTGAGAGTTAAAGTATTTCATATTTCACTGGAAGACACACAAATATTATCAGCTAGTTTTATATTTTAGAAATCCCTTCACGATGAAGTTTTTAAGAATGTTTCCTTTCACATATCCTACCAATTTGCTTCAAATAAGCATCCAAGACCATATTAAGTCGCATATTCGGCTATGCCAAATTACAAAATTCACACCGTTTATTTGGGACTTTAAAAATGGAAAAATATTATTTAATTATAGAAACTCGTTAATTGGAATCAAAATTGTTTCCGCAATTCATTACTGCATAATAGCGTTAATGTTATTTGAAATACTAGTAAATGGAATCATCCATAAGGATTTATCCACCCAAAGAAACTTTCTGAGGGTTTTTCTTTTTACACTTCATTGCGGAATTGCTTCTTACTTTCAGGTTTTGTCCAACAACACAAATGAGTTCATTGCACTTTTAAATGAATTGATGCAAAATTTCAACAGATTGGAAATTGGTAAAAATGTTTAATAAAGTTTGGAGATGAAAATTTTCAAGAGATAATACTTAACTTTTTTATGTATTGCAGGAAAAATCAATACGAAAACCGTTAAGGTAATGCTAATTCTTCTCAAGGTTAACCAATTTGTTACCCCGTTAGCAATTTCCACCATGATGATTGTCAGTCCTGAAACCCCTCCTTTGCCAACTTCACTTTTTGTCTCTCCTTTTCCCCGATTTGCTGTGTTAATTCTTCAGCTTTGGAACTTGGCGTCATGGACCGTTCATGCTTTCCTTATTTTGTGCGCTGTCATGCTAAGCAACGGGGCAATTTATGTTGGAGTGCGGTATCTAAAAATGAATTGTGACGTCAGCTTCAAAAAATATAGAATACTTCAATTACTCGCTTTGAATACCAACCTTTGCTTCCAAAAAAGTATCCACCTCTCTATAACAGTCCTCTGCATAATAATGAGCGTCTTGGGCATTGCAGCATCGGTCAAGTATCATGATTCATTGCCACCCAAGGTGTTTTTGTTTGTGCTAATAAGTGGTATTGAGTGCCTCACCCTCAGTCCGTTGGTCTGCTATGTTCCTGGTAGCGTGAATAGGTTGAGCAGTGAAGTACTTCAGGACTGGCGAAAGGAATTGCCTGGAAAAACGAAATGGAACAGAAAGGTGGTGAGATCTTTGCGAGAAATCAGGATAAAACTGGGTTCCGTTAACTACTTTGATCGACTGACTAGCCTTGTTGTAGCGCATTTTCAGATTGAGAAAACTGTCAGTTTCCTGTTAATAATGAAGTAACAACTTAAAACGGTATAAAATTCAAACTGTCGTGCCTGTAAAATGCTCCTTAATTGGGATGGTTTGTAAAAAAATAGTTTCTGGTTTTTTCGAACTGCTGTGTTAATTGTTTTTTAGAAGGCATTGTTTTAGCTATTTGTTTTTACTATAAGTCTGGATCCTGTCACATTAATAAAAATGTCATTAAATTTAATAAAGCTTATCGGGTTAAGACAAAGTCGGGTTAAAAAATTGTTTAGATGCCACATGACTCAAATGTGTAAGAAATTGCAATAGTTGAAATATTCGAATCTTTAAAATTTGAATTAGAAACCCCATGTGATTCCAATCTATTTTATGTTTTGTCACATTAATTTGGTTTTGTTGTTGTTTTATTGTAATTTTACCAAAAATCCTACAAATGACAGCCTTCCCTGCGATAAGTCAATCCAAGTACAAAATATGTATATTATTTACAATCTCTTGGACGCTTCAATGCTATCAGGTATGGGATATGACACCACAACATTAAACTGCACCATCCTACGAGAATTTAAAATCTGTAAGGCACATTGTGGCATAGAAGCATATAATGGAAAACGTCCATGGGTTCTTCCCGCTTCAAACCTCGAAGTGGCCTACACTACGATCGCTTTACACGGGTGCATGAGAATTTACCCAATATATAAGAAAATAGCGAATATATCTCTGGCACATCTAGCAGCTCAAGAAAATGAAATCCCTGTTGTTCCAGAATAGCGGTAGATTATTCCCGAGCTGTAAATATTGTATGTGAAGTTGCGAGATAGCCAGTCTTCACTCGTTCCAGAGCGCATATTAAAACTTTACATAAATAAACCATTCATGGGTTTACGGCGCAAGCCTTAATACGGGTTTTAAACAATGTTGACATACCGAGTTTCGACTTTTAACCTTCAAGGTATTCTCTATAAACATCAACTCACACTCAGTTGTGTAAAGGCTGTTGAAAATATAACACATACAATGGAATCGTTGAAAAGAGTTATACAAGAAACAAAGGTTTTTGTCCACAGTCCAAAAACTTTGTTGGACATTAGCATCCAGGATCACATTAAGGCCCATGTAAAAATTTGCCAGTTTACGAAGTTAACACCATTTGTTTGGGATTCTAAAAATGCAAAAATAGTATTAAATGAGCATGGCTCACGAGATCAGTTTCAGATTGAGAAAACGGTTAACTTTCTATTGCTAAAGAACTAATATCATCTGATACGTAAATATTAGTTTTAATTTAATTTCTTATATAGCCGAAATATTAAAAGTTTAAAAAATAATCTTGATTTGTATAAAGTACTATCCTCCAGTAAGCAGTAAAAATAATCGCTTCGGAAGGAGAAAATCCTTGGCCTTGTCAACTATTTCTTGTGCATAGCACGCTCACTGAAACCCGTTAGCCGCCTTGGAAATAATAAAGATTTGGGAGAAGGCAAATCCAGCATTCAGAGTTCATGTGCATAGTTTTCACATTAGTCAAAGTCGAAAGGAGTGAAAGCAAATCATGTATTTCAATAGTATAGGCAAGGATAGTTGTGATCAGTCAGACTTATGAATTTGATTTTCTTATTTGGAAATTATCAGCTACATATTTGGAGGGTTGATTATTTGCAAAGATATAGAAGAAATACAAAATAATTATCATGAAAGTCGTGTATATTTCATTATAAGTTTATTATATTCGTGGAAAATATTTGTTTGTTGTTACTTCTCATGATTTATATGCTTTACATGACTCATATTCGTATGACTGAGTTGCTCAGATTGTATCCGGTTTCCTGTAGAAATCCCAATAACCTGCTATAACCTTTAATCGTGGAGCTCATCTGACATCACATAAATTTTAATTGGCTTCCAAATTATCTTACAATTAGAACACCTTCATAATTGGGTTATCTATAGATAAATCTTACAGTCGTAAAATAAGTTCTTGAGAGGTTACGAGGTTTGAGTTTGTATGTAAAATAACCAAATTGTCGTTTAATACTTTAACGCTACAGTGCTTGACCAGTTCATTATTCAATCACGTGTTATGTGTTGATCTTTTCATTGATTGTTTAGGACTTATACACTTGTATAATCCAATTTAGATAGAAATAAATGTGTTTGCTAATCTTAATTTGTGTATAACTGTCTAATGAGAACTCGTAAGATTATTTTCTTTTGACTCAAGGTAAGTTTATGAAAATATACGGGTTATAGAGAGGACACATAAGATAATCCAACTTAATGTGTATAACATTTTATATATGGCATAAGTATATAGGGCAAGCAAGCCATTGAGAAATGGCCTTTTAGCAACGACAAATTCCGTAAAGAAAAGATAATTTCCTTAATCAGCTGGGTAACCGTGTCTTACACCGTCCCAATTTATTTCTTATCATTTAATCTGCGAGATTTGACCTTAATGAGATCATTTTCAGGTCCATTACATATGGAATTGGATAGTGAAGTATTTCTCGTTCACATGATCATAGTATTTTTTACAGAACAGAAGTCGCTCATTCAAAAGTCGAAAAAACGAGATTGGTCCATCATATACATAAAAATCAGTTTCAATCGTCATACAACTATTAAATTTGTTCCTAAGAAAGCAAGCAAATAAAATATTCCTCAACAAAATCTATAAGCAATTTCACAAAGAAAACAAATTTCACGATGACCCGTTTGGCGTTATTTTGGAAACTAATAAAAACTTTCACCTCAAATCCTACAACTGCTGGGTTCAACAATGGATAAGCTAGCAGCGATTGATAGAAAATCCCTTCTCATTCCAAAATCCAAACTATTAATTAAACATCTTTCCATACATCGCCCTGACATACTAGATATGTATAATATTAACTACAATATGATACCAAACTCGATTACAAACAAAATTTTCATAGTAATGCCATTTTACAATAATATACGTGGTATGGGTAGAATCATGAAAGAAACATTCTTACATGAACTTAATAAAACAAGAAGCGCAATGTTCCGTAAATGCATAGTCGATCTGAATCTATGCATTTCGTTCTCAATATCCAATTCAATACAAAGGTACATTAAATGTATGAATGCTTAGCCATAAAGTAAACAAGTCCCCTCTTTGATTACCTTTCTTTGGCTCTCATTTTACACAACAAACAAAAAAGACATTAGTCATTCCAGTCTACATTCTATCACACAAAGCAGAGAATTTCACAGAATGTATATTTTTTAATTTTAATTAAAGTGAAACGTCCTATTAAGTACTTTTATGACCACGTTCTTAATGTAAGTATTTAAGATCACCATAAGTTCAAATCATTTAACTATTGATAATCAAAAAAACGTTCAATGAATGTAATTCTCTTATTATAATTTGTTAACAATAGCTCTCCACTTATGCTTTGTAAGACTGCTACTACAATAATGTTTTAACTAACGTCAGTCACAGGTATAATCTAAAAATCAAAATGTAAGTTCATACCTGTGTTTATTTTATTAATTACCTACTGATTTATATATAAATATAGTCATAAAATTATCATTTGCCTTTCAGTACAGCTGATGAAGAATAATAAAATTCGAAACCGGTCCTGTGTGACTACCATTTCCTGTTGAGTTAAAGAAGCCCTACTAATTTTTTATCATAATAAATCGCACACACCAAGATTCATGTTGAACTTTGCCAAATCACAAAGTTAACACCGTATAATTGGGATTCTAAGAACTCGACAGCAGCATTGAATAAATTGGGATCGAAGGTTGGAATAAAACTGGTATCCCTAATACATTTCACCATTGTAGTTTTCATGTTGTATGAAATCATTGCACATGGAATTGTCGGCAAAGATACATCCATCCAAAACAACTTCCTTAGGGCTTTTGTTTTTGCCATTTACTGTGTTTGGGGAACATTTTTGGAACTTTCATCTGCGTTTAAAGAAGAGCTCACAGCTTTTACTAACGGATTGATGCACAATTTCGAACAATTGGAAATCGGTATGAATTTTCTTTTAATTTTTCAATTGCTGATAAATTGAATACATAACCATTCGTTATATTTTAGGAAATATCAATACTAAATGTGTGAGGACGATACTCATTCTCTTAAAAAACAACGAGCTTATCTCCTCGTTAGCATTCATTGCCGTGATAATAGTCATTCCTGAGACGCACCCACTACCTACTTCGGTCTTTACGTCAGCTGTGCCTCGAATTCTGCTGGCTATTTTTCAACTTTGGAATGTGATATCGTTGACTGTTCATGTTTACCTGATTTTGTGCATTGTCGTACTGCAAACGCGGCTTTATTCGTTGGGGCCCAACATCTAAAGAAAATGGACTCGAGTTCGCTTAACGTAAAGAAATATAAAATTTTCCAACTACTCGAGCTGAATACGAACATCTGCTTTCAAAAAAGTATTCATCTCTCACTCACAGCGCTTTGTATTTTTATAAGCGTTCTAGGCATCGCTGCTTCCATCAAGTATCCCGATTCCATGCCTCCGAAGGTATATATGTTGGTGGTTCTTGGTAGTGTTGAGGCGATTGCTTTCAGTTCCTTGATCTGCTATATTCCAGGAAGGGTGAATACAATGAGCAAAGAGCTAATCCTGGAATGGAAAAATGAATTAACTTGTAGCAAAACGAGGAAATCTGATAGAAAAGTAGTAAAATCGTTGCAAGAAATTCGGATAAAATTTGGTTCAGGAAACTACTTTGATCGTTCTACTAGCCTTTTTGTAGCCCTCTTTCAGATTGAGAAAACCGTTAATTACCTTCTTCTAACGAAGTAATCATTTATTTAAAGCGTGTACACCTAATGATTACATACATGTAGATCATTGTAGAAAGTATAATTAAACTCAAATATATCTAACAAACTTTAAAATTGTTCCGGATAACACTAGTACTCACCGTTCAATAAGAAATTTTCTTGGTACTATATCGAAACGTATTTATCATCATGTTGTGCTGAAGCAGTTTTATCTGATTTTGAAAGAATTGACATAAATGTGTAGAGCACTGTGTGACTAAAAGTACAATAAAACCCCGTACAAAATATTGGTCGCTAATTTTTTAAAGCAAAATGATTGCGTCAGCTTATGCTTGGTTATTCAGAACTTAAAAGCAATTAGAGACAATCCGTAAATTTTTTAGGTCGGAAAGACAGTTGGTTTCTTGAAGATCCGAAATAGTGCATTACGTTACGACATTCCATCAAAACATATATTTTTGTGCTTTGAAATATTACAGATAAATTATTTTCGTTTTCATCTATCTATCTGTGCAAAACCCGTGGTACGCTCCTAAACTTTGCTATATTTCTCTTCTATAGATCAAATCTTATAATAAGGGGCAACTGTGAGGGACACAGCTAGAAGTCACGCATGGATAAACCCATGTTCAATTTCCTTACGAGTAAATAACTCCGAGCACTACGGCAAGAGCATATATACGCGTACATGATTTAGAATATATAGACAATAGCTAAAGAAAAGGTATTGCACGTTATTCCGGAATGGCCTGTCTATCTGCAAATATTTTGAGCGAATTTGCTTTATAGGCATCAACAATTCCTCTCGAAGAATACACCAGCCGTGACCCGTGAAAACGATGCATTTTAGAGTCAAGATTAAATAATAAATTCGCATGTTTCACATGGCACGCCTAGCGATTTAATCTTTCTTTCAACGATGCTACCAATGACAGTTTAGAAGTAGGTCTAAGTCTTCGTGATAATAATGGCGTAGTGGAGTGAATGAATCGTTTCAGTAGGCTTTTAAAACGACAACAATAACAATGGACTTCTTGAAAATAATCATACAAAAAACAAAGTTTTTCATCCTTAAACTTAACCCTAAAATCTTGTTGAATCTAAGCATCCAAGATCATATCAAGGCCCATATAAAAATTTGCCAATTCACAAAGTTCACGCCCTTTATTTGGGATGGTAAAAACACAAAAATATCATTAGATGAGCAAGGCTCGAAATTGGGAATAAAATTGGCTTCTTTTATCCATTGCGGCATAATAGTTTTCATGCTGTATGAAATAATTGTGAATGGAATTGTCTGTAAAGATGAATCTACTCAAAGAAACATACTGCGGGCTTTGATCTTCGCTATGTATTGCGGTAGTGGGATGTATCTTCAACCTGTTATTTCGAATCAACAAGAATTCTGCGCTTTAGCCAATGCAATGTTAAAAAACTTCGACAAATTGGGAATCGGTATGGTAGACTTTATTGAACTAATTAAACTAACAAGTTTGCAATTTGACAAAAAGCTAATATTTTCACAAATTTACTATAGGGAGTCTCAACACAAAAACAATGAGGATGATGCTCATCCTTTTGAAAATCAACCAGGTTACCTGCGCTTTGGCAATTGGTACTATGATGATTGTCAGTTCAGAAACGCCACCGTTGCCGACCTCTTTGTTTGAGTCTACTGCGCCACGATTTATCATGTTAGGTTTACAGCTTTGGAACCTGGCATGGTGGGTTTCGCACTACTTTTATATTTTGTGTGTTGTCATCCTAAGCCACGGAGCTGTCTACGTTGGAACCCGTTTTCTTAAAAGGAATGGTCGTGGACATCTCAAACTAAACAAGAACAGAGCCCTCCACTTACTCGCGTTGAATATAAATTTCTGCTTTCAAAACAGTGTTCACCTCTCAATCACAGTGCTTTGCATTTTTGGCGGTGTATTAGGAATCGTAGCATCTATAAAGTACCATGATTCTTTGCCACCAAAGGTGTTTCTATTTGTGGTATTAGCTGGTATTGAATCAGCGGTTTTAGGCCCATTGGTCTGTTATATTCCAGGGAGGGTGAATTGTCTGAGCAAAGAAATTGTTCGGAATTGGCAGAGGGGAAAACCATGGGAAAGGAGGGTGGTAAGGTCCTTGCAGGAAATCAGGATTAAAGTTGGTTCTGTTAATTATGTTGATAGAGTGACCTGCCTTGCGGTAGCGCAATTTCAGATTGAGAAAACTGTCAGTTTACTCCTTGTAATGAAGTAATCGTTTTCTATAACATATTAACTGGACTATAAATATTCTACATTATCCTTCAATTTTTCTAGCAAACCGAAAAATGCATGTAACTTCTTACATATTTAAACATTATCAATTCCATCAACGCATCAGCTAACTGATTTAGTGTTGGTTGTTGATTAAATGAAAATACTTATTGTTTATAATAATAAATTCACGCTATAGTTCCATTAAAAATTAACTATAGATAGTAATAAAGCCATAAATATATTATTATTATATTTCAATAACTGCAGTAACATGCCATGTATTTAGGTTAGTCAAATGAGAAGGTTTCTGAATAAAAAGCATAATTAGGTAATAAAGTGTGTAATAAAATTTATTGCAAAATTTCGTTTCAACGTAAGAATATTAAATTAAGAGCAGTGTATAATATTCTGCTTCTATAAACAGTTGCATTGTACTCTGCAACCCTGCATAAGTTTTTACACGTGGTATGAGTTGAAAACGTAAACTATAACTAGACTTGATTTAAAAAATCCTGTAAATTATTTTTGGGGCAATTGAAGAACAGTAAAAATTGCATTTTCTTTCATAACATAATGACGTATGACGAGGCTCATAGTTTGTCCGAAAGATATAAAAGTTAAACTTCGTTTCAAAAGTTGACTTGTAAGTCGTTCGAAATGGAAATTATCTGTATGTATCCGTATTAAAGTATTTTCTTACATAATAGATAGCTTAAAACTCCATCCATATCTGGCTTTTAAAAATTTTCACGAAAATCCTGAAATATCCATTGTCATAGGAATGTGAAATATAAACAGTTCTTCTATATGTCGATAATATTTACATGGAGCGAAAGCGAAATGATAAAATAGCGGCGTGACATAGAATGCACAACGAAGTGACACACAATGTGAGCACATCTGCAAATCAAAGGTCTAAATAACTAGTATGCTTGAATAATTGATTATGTATGGCAACCGAAGGGAATTTCAGTTTAAGAATGGTTGTCCAATCTGCAAATTTATTTATGCGACGCTGCCAGATACCAACTTCTCTCGAAGAATATGCCAGCGCAGTGCTTATATTGCTTTTGAAATGGTCATGAACAAGAATTCTAGTGAAGAGAAAGAATCATTTCAGTAAAGTAAACGATAGCATTCACAATGGACTTCTTACAACTCATTATACGAAAAACAAAGGTCTTCCTCGTCAATCCTAGAACCTTGTTGAACCTAACCATCCAAGATCACATTAAGGCCAATATAAAAATTTGCCGATTCACAAAGTTCACGCCATTTGTTTGGGATGCTACAAACAGAAAAATAAAGTTCGATGAGAGTAGCTCAAAGTTTGGAATAAAATTGGTAACTCTAATCCATCACGCCATAATATCATTAATGTTGTTTGAAATAGTTGTGAATGGAATCGTGGGGAAAGATATGTCTACCGAAAGGAATATATTTCGGGTTTTGCTTCTCTCCATTTATTGCGGTGGAGAAATGGATTTGAGACTTTTATCTAAAAATCAGCAAGAGTTCAGAGCTTTAGTAAATGAATTGTTGAAAAATGTTGAAAAATTTGGAATGGGTATGTAGTTTATGTAGTTAATATGTCAAATGAAGGTTTTTTACTTCTAAAATAAATTGCTAAATACTTTATTAACCATTAATATTTTCTTTAATACGTTGCAGGAAACCCCAATACAAAAGCCATGCGGATAATGCTATTTTTTCTAAAACTTAACCAGTTTTTTTCTCCATTGGCGTTAGCCTCCATAATGATTTTCAGACCGGAAACGCCTCCACTTCCAACTTCCCTCTTTGCACATGGCTGGCTTCAATTTCTACTTTTAATTATTCAGGTTTGGAATCTTGCATCGTGGACTTCTCATGCCTTCATGGTTGTGTGTATTGCCATGCTATGCGACTGGGTGATTTACGTTGGAGTCCAGTATCTCAAAACGAATGGTCAACCAAGCTTCAAGAAATACCGGATGCTCCAACTACTCGCGATCAATACAAATCTCTGCTTTCAACAATTTGTACATCTCACATTCACCACGCTCTGCATTTTTGTAGGTGTGTTGGGAATCGCTGCGTCAATCAAGTTCAATGATTCCTTGCCACCCAGGTTGTTTTTGTTTGTGTTGATGATGGGTTTAGAAGGAGCAGCTCTTACTCCATTGGTTTGTTATATTCCGGGGAGAGTGAATTGGTTTAGCAATGAAATACTTAAGAATTGGAATAAGGGTTTAGACAAAAAGTCAAAGTGGGAAAGAAAAGTGGTAAGGTCTCTGCCGGAAATCAGAATAAAATTTGGATCAGGAAACTACTTTGATCGAATGACTAGTCTTGTTGTAGCTCAGTTTCAGATTGAAAAAACGGTTAATATTCTTTTGCTAATGAACTGATGTTTAGAACTGTTCTTCATCTGGTTTAGATTTTATTTCATTTACTTTCATGTTGATTAATCATGTCCATTTGATTTAAAATTGAAATGAACTACTGTTTAACTGGACATCTAAGGCAATACCAATACAGCAGCCAGGCACCTTCACAATCCTGTATCATGTATTTTGGTAATAAGTTTGTTATACTGACAAATCCTAGGTTTTCTTCGAGTTATAACGTGAGTTTTTTTCATACCAATATAATTTTTTAAAGCGACAATCAAAGAGTGCCCATGAACGAAAGGTATTGTAAATATTTAAATAGAGTGTTTATCATCGTCTTTTGCTTGTGGTGATATGGTTGATTCAGTGGCTCGTTTTGTTCCCCAGTGGAGGGTGAACATTATCAGCAGCGATTGGCAATGAATTAGAATTATTGTAGATCCGGAGTTAACTTATTTTATTATGGTTTATCAGATGCAGAATTCTTATATAAAACGAAATAATAAATTAATACAAATAAAGTAACAATATCCCATTTAACTTAAGCTTCTTGTTCACAAATTAAAGCACTGCGTATAGTTTGGTTTTACTCTGTCCCTCTTGCACATTGCCTAGGACGCGTGTATCTACCTATTCCTGTTGGCAATCTCGCAATAAATTCAAACGCTTCATCCGCTCCAGCTCCTTCCGTATTGCTTTCAGATCCATCAGGGGTTTCAATCCCGTCAATAGGTCTTGCATTTGGACACATAGAGACTTGTTCCCCAAATATGTGCTGCCTTTGTAGTTCACTCCGCATTTGTATGTCCCAATCAATATGGTCATTTGTATATTCTCTCATGGATAACCCGGCAAATTCGGGAGGATACCGTACAACCATATCCTTTTGTGGCCGATCCCTATAAAAATATGTTAAAATGATTTACGTTTTTAATAGCAAATACAAAATCAAAATCGTCTTTGTTTTAAAATTTTATACCAAGTTGCATTCGCAATTCCCAGCAAACTAAAGTACTCCTCGGACCTTATTTCACTCAAGCAGTTGGAAACGCCTGGGATGCGGTTGTAGTAGTAGAGAAGCGTATTACACATTTCTTGCCTGGTGGAGAAGCCACCAGTAACCGCTGAACCGTTTCTAGCTGTCGTGTCGTACTCGCATCCTTAAAAATCACAAAAATTTAGACATTTATTTCTAAATCATTGAAAGAAATCTATGAAATTTTCAAACAAATTACTCATAATGAGTTGATCCCCAGCTAAAATTGTCCGCTCCTCCCTTAATATTCTGAACTGTTGATAGTTGAAATTGTAGTTGTCATCGCTGTTAATCCAAGGGAGTTCAGTTTGCCCCCGGAAGTGTAATGCACGTACGCCTCGGCCTAATAAACAAATCAATATAAAATTAAATCATGTAAGTTAACAAGATCAAGAGTAAAACACTGATGAAAATATTTACCTGACACATGAGTATGCAAAAGGGACGCAAAAACATGGACAGGTTCAGGAAAAGCTTTCTGAGTGCATTCTGGGGCACAGTGACCCATCGCAATGTGGTTTAGGGAATTGGGAGGAAGCACAAGGGTTGTGGCACCAGGAGATAGCTGCCCTATCCAGAAAACTCCAATATCATTCGCTCTATATTTAAAGGTTAGGGATTTAATTGGTTTATCTATTTTTTAAGAATTTTTTATTTGTTCATGATATTATCAAAAATCAATAATAACCTTATTTGATCTGTATAAAAGGCTTCCAAAGTGATACTGACATTGAGATTGGGCAGCAGAGTTGGGTTATCGTAATGCGTTTCTAACATGAGATATTCAGTCCCATTTTCCGTCATGGGAAGGCCCACGTGTTCAG